>JASDQU010736623.1:292207-303421 GCA_032191745.1 Picea mariana
TCCGATTCCCGATTCTCCGATAACAAAGATCAACGGTCCATATCTCAAGATTTCTTTAACGGATGTGATCAAATCGCGAAATCGCATATCTCTATTTCAGGGTTTTCGATGTCAAGTGATTTGGTCATTTAAAAGTCTCGATCGCCGATTCTCCGATGGAGCCTCCAGGCTGCCATGCGTCCATACGAATGAACGGTCCAGATCCCTGCTTGATTTAACGGCTGCGATTAAATTGCGAAATCGCGTATCGCGATTTCAGGGTTTTTGTTGTCGAGTGAACTTTGCATATGGAAATCCCGATCCCTGAATCTCCGATGGCTTATCTCCCTCGCAACTTCTGCAGATCTGACGGCTATTGGCCTTTCGGGAAATTTGGATGGGATCCGACAGTCACCATCTTCCTTCTTCTCTGTAAACTTCTGTTGCACGCGTTTTCTTCAATGCGCATTTTTCTTCAATGATGTTCCTCCTATCCTTTTACATCTGAATCCCCAAGGGATTTTATCTTGAATATCCTGCCATTTCTGTTGTTGCCATCAAATACAACAATCATCAACACGCATCCATTGATTGTTCAATATTTGCCAACAGATCCTTCATATCATCACTCTCTAATAATAGATCTTCATTACATTCTAAAGAGATACGTTTTACAAGAGACCCTTGCCTCTTATTTATACTCTCCAAGTAGCTTCCTTAGAAGCATCTTCTAGGTCACTTTGCCCACATAGCAACTTTGTCCACATAGACACTTATGTTCAACTTTTCCCAATTTTCCACTTGTCCATGTATCCAATAGCCACTTGACCACTTAACCCTCTTTTCTCATTTTAGGGTTAACCTTCTCATAACTACTTTCCATAATTAGAAAGTTCTCCATTTATTTGATTATTTAAATAATCCTCCTTGACTTTGTCACTTTACTTTATTATTTAAATATTCACTTCACCTTATTTAAATAATATCTTCTTTGTAGGAATTTTGACTTATTTGACCTTTTGGGGCTTCAAGCCATCATATGAGGGTCCTCCAACTTCGTAAGGCCATAACTCTCAAACCACGAGGAGTTATGTGGCATTTCACATACCACTAGAAATGGCATGACAAACAATATCCATCTAGGATAGTTTCACTGACAAATTCACCGATCTTAATATCATTATTCCATAATTAAGCATTGGTTGTCTAACCATTCTTCTTGGATAACTCAATCTGTAAAGCGTCTTCCCGTGAGGGATTTCACCATAAGGGGACCACTTTGGATTTCATCCATTTGTACTTCTTATTAATCATGATAAGACAATAATCAATCAAACTATGCATCATATATCAAAGAAACCATATCGATCCATATTCATCTTTGCATCATATCAATGACAACTCATTGATCCATCTTCAACTAAGAATCATATTAATGACAACTCATTGATCCATGTTCATCATCATATGACTATGATTCTACTTGACATCTACCCATTTACATCAAGGACAATGCATATTACATTAGTATGCTAATACATTGTTTCCATGCATATTACATTAGTATGTGTAACACACCCACGACGGGCTAAAAATAAATAAATAAATAAAATTATTTTATTCCTCCTTACAAGAACAGATCATATCTCTCTACAGTTCTAATTTGGACCATCGGGGAACCAACCCGGTCTTCCAGTTAAGGATCTTCTATTCTGAAGTCAATCGACTCTCTATGTGACCTTGATGGTCTCATTCTATAATTAAACACAGAACCTTTCGGCTCCTTGGTGCAAGTTTAATGGAAATCGTGACCTTCCCGTTTTCTCCCTTTCGAAACCTTTGAGTACTGGGCATTAGTTCTTTTTTCTGGATAATCCCCCTTCTTGATGTGACCTTGGGCAATGACCTTACGAGACCACGTGATTGCAGATGCGGTCAAGGGTGGTTTGAATCAAACTATTTTTCGGCCTGTAATTCCCCTCAAGCCTCCACATGTCTTCATGGAAAAACCACGGTATGGATTGCGGCCCGCCCTCAATGTTTTAAAGTCCATGCAACTCCTATCCCTGCAATGCTATAGGATCGTCGATCTCGCAATATTGATGATACTGTCAACTGACAGTTCAGTTCTGCGCCTTCAAATCTATGAACTAGATCTGCCCCTACTTCAATCAACGAATGCGATTTCCTTCACAACTCTGGACTTCAGGGTTTTGATATCTCAAACCTCACTTTACCCCATACTCTGATACGTTAGAGTTAACGATCTGTTTCCACCTGTCTCCCTGAAACTACGGCTAGGATTTCCTCCACGGATCCAACCTTCGGGAATTTCAAATATCAAATCCTCACCACTACTAATTGGTTATTTTCCGGAGTGGAATATTTGCTGACACATATTCTTCTCAATCGACGGTTGTGCTTCTACTTCAGGACTTTGGCCTCCTCAAACAGATAAATAGTCTTATGAATCCTTCGATAAACGACTAAGATCTTCTCCGGGTCTTCGGGCTTTTCCTCCTTCGTTTTGCTCCGGAGTTCTGGATCTGGCACCGCATGTCCTCCTTTGCATCGATGGCTCACATCGCTTTGGATTTCCGGGCTTCAGAAATATCAAATGTCAAACTTCGCTTCCCTCCAATGAATTCTACTCGGGGACTATAATCCGCTGACGCGTGTCCTCCTCGAATCGATGGCTGAAGTTTACTTTGGGTCTTTACCTAGAGAGAATGGATCTATTCCATGTCTCCCCTAAATTTGATGGCTATGAATTGATCTGAAACTTTACCCAGAGTGCTCAGATATTTTCCACATCTCCTCTCCTGGTCCAATGACTCAGATTCACTTCGGGTGATCCAAAGGCTCAGAGCTAATTCAACTCTCTGAACTTCGTGAATCTCAAATCTCAACTTAGAGATTCCATACAATTTTCCTGGAGCTCATGATCTATTGACAAGTGTCCCTTCGCAGATCGATGGCTCTCGTCTCTCCATCACTTTGGCTCTCCGGACTTCGCGAATCTCAAATATCAACTTAGATATTCCATACAATTTTCCCGGAGCTCCCCATCCACTGAAAAGTGTCCCTTCGCATATCGATGGCTCTCGGCTCTCTGACGCTTTGGCTCTCCGGCAGTTTGGCTCTCTGGCGTTTCGGGATTCGGGAGTTTCAACTCTCAATATGGAACTCTCGAGGTGATTTCTCCAAAGTCTATGATCTACCACCACGTCTCTACTGAACTCTGACATCCCAAATCCACTTCAGGTGATCCGACGCCTGAGATTTACTTCATGTGATCTGATGATTCAGATTTACTCTAGCTGATCGGACGAGTGAGATTTGCTTTAGATTTTCGGTTGTCCGGGCTTCGGAAATATCAAGTCTCAAACTTTCCTTCTCTCAAATAGATTCCTCCGGAGTCCATGATCTGTCGCCACGTGTCCCTCCGGATCGGGTGATCCATATTCACTTCGGGTCTTTTGGGTTTAGGGATTTCAACTTTTAACTGAAAACCCTCGAACAAATTTCCCCGTACTCCATGATCCATCACCACATGTCCCTTTTGGTGATGGACAGTCCCAAACTACTTCGATACTTTAGAACTTTGTTAAGTTCTCTTCTCCTACATGTGCAAGGTGATAAGTTTCATGCACCTTGTTTAGATTAGGACAGTTGTCAAGCCTCTACGATGTGATCCAGCGATCACTGTTGCTCCTCTTCCTAGTCTTCTGACTTACCCCGACTTAGAAGGTATTCTATGTGATCAAAGGATTTGACCCTTGCTCCTCCTACGGTCTGTCTCCTGGATTTACTCTGCACTCTTGAAAGCGCTATCCCTTCTGAGCTTGATCTCTTTGAAGGTTTTCGTCATCCTACGCGCTCCTTGCGTTTCAAGGATTGCTTCAACCTCAGATCGAAGGTCAACGACGATCAGTGGTTCACAGGAATTACGGGATCCCAACGTGCAAGTTCTTTACCAGGGAGTTCAGCCTCCGCAATATGGAAAGTGCTCGCTCAATTCTAGTCTAACCAGGATCGTTAATCCTCCATCCTATTGAGATCAACAACAAGGGTGAATTGCAGGCCACGAACTAGCGCATCCGTTATTTTCACCTTCGTGCTCCGCATTGATTCCCCACCCTCGATCTATGTTCATATATCGACAGCGCATAACAATTGTGGGGTTTAACTTGACCTTCGTACAACTTGACATCTCAAAGCCTCAAGCTCCAAGGTCCCTAGACCCAGGTTACATGGATCTTCATAGAACTCTGGGAATATGATCCCTGCTCTTAGTTGGATTTTTTCTTAGGGAAACAAGCGCAAGTTTAGAGTTTCCTAGACTACTGGTATGAAGGGAACACCTTCCCGACTCACAGATCTTTAATCTCTAAAATAAGGAAAAGTAACTTGTGAGGTTTCCAAATCACTAGACATGCTCAGAGGCTTGCTCCAACTCCAGAACGACAATGTAAATTCCCAGGGAATGCACCTTCAAGTGATTAAACTGGGGCGTATGGAAATTCAAGCATAATTATAGGTTATCAAGGAAACAAACACATACTCATAACTTAATCGTTTAATACAGAGAAAGAAACCTTTATAGACATGTAAATACTCATATGCATCCACTATTTACAATTCAAGACATAAGACAAGAGAGAACACTTATCAGAACCATAGAGTGTGATGCAATTGCTAAAAGGGGTGCTCGTTTCCACCCAACCATAGGCTCGGTCACTCCCAATGGATTTATCACTGGCCACCACCGAGCTTAAACCGTGGTGCCTTGAGATTCAATCTCTTACTTCCATCTCAATGAAAGTTAGGGATGAAGGTTACTCTCCTTCTCCCAATACAGAAATAGATAAGGATGAAGATTACTCTCCGTCTCCTAGTTCAATCTCTATTTTCTATGATCAAAACTCATTGTTCCTCTTTCAGTCCTTCCTCAAACCCCGAGAGTTTCCTCTCTCATCTCTGCATTTTTTTTTTCGCAGGTCTTCCCCTACCCACCACACTTTCTCTTACCTTCCTTGGCAATCTTGCGTGTGGCCTGAATCCCCAGTCCGTGCTCAGGTTTGGAAGCTTTACAGATGGGTGGTCTACCCCATCCCCTCATTAACTCTTGAGGAGGCCTTCCCACCTACCAACCCGACTGCAATTCATTTCTAGGTCAAAGGGTTGCTCTTATTTGAGTAATTAATTCCATCATGGTACTGATTTGGTGGAGGTTAACACAACCACTCTAGGTCCCCTCCACCACCATTCATAGCATTCATGGTTTTCTCTTACAACATCCCCTCTTTCATTAGTCATGCAACACGTAACCATTTTCTATTAAAATAACAGAATTTGCATTCATCGACCTCTTCTACAAAGGTCCATAAAATCAAACATTCATACTTTTAAGTTTGCCATAGTTCCTTGGCCCATATAGTTGTATTTACAAACTGGGAGAAACAGGTTGCTACAATATGCTAAGACATTGTTCCCTTGACATCAATCAATCAATCATTTGGCATCAATCAATCACTTGACATCAATCCTTTGACATCAATTAATTAAACCTTTGGCATCAATGACAACATGATCCAACAATCTCCCCCTTTGGCATTGATGGCAATACCAACATTGATGTCAACACCAATCATTGATGTCTACATGTAGACAAGGCATTATGGCATTTCTCTACATCAATAGTCATCAATCACATCAATGTGACTATCTCTCCCCCTTTGACATCAATGTCAAAGGGTAGTTCTCTCCTTGGGGTTGCTCCCCGTGCCTGAACTCTCCTTGGGGATGCTCCCCTGCCTAAATTCCTTTGATCTTCCTATGAATAATATCTCCCTTTTTGAACAAGGGATATCACTCTGATGTAATGTTGAAGATACATCGTTCATGCTCCCCCTATGACCATTTCTCCCCCTGGAATTATGCCTCTATGCTCTTTCTTCAAATATAGGGCTATTTTACCAAGTATGCATCTAATAAATATCTCCTCCTAGAATCATGGGAAGAAGAATGACCCCCCCTATGGGTATTTCTCCCCCTATCTTCTCTGCAATATGAACAATATGCTTCTGTTGAAAATTCTACTGCTCAAACGGATCATAGATCAGCCACTCTTTCTATGAAGATCCTTGGACTTGTCCATGCATCAAAACTCGTGCCATACCATGAAACAAAAGATATGTCAATAATGAAATAGAGAATCATGAACAAAAATATCAACCAGGTACATCCTGCATCAAAATGTGTGCCCAACATGCACAACACCCATGTACATCAACCATGTATATCAACACCATACAATGTGCCAAAAGATATCATCAATGGAATGTATCAACCATATGCCTCTACCAACATGTCAACCATGTGTATCTACCAATATACCAACCATGTGCATCTACCAACATGCCAACCATGTGCATCTACCAATGTGCATTAAACAAGTGTCATATCACTCATGATATGTCTCTACCATGAACCAAGTTCCATAACCATGTGTCACAATTATGTACCAAAGTATATGCTAATCAAGTAATACCAATGGTATACTTTTAGACAACTACTAACATCCAAACATATACCATCTATGAGTGTACCATTATGCACTAAGCATGCATCACCACTTTTACCAAGAAAGTACATCAACCATGCACCAATACCACTCCAAGATGAACCTTAATCAAGATGTGTCCTCATACACGTATGCCAAATCCATCACAAAACATGTGCCAATCAAATTTCTAGTAGGTGCCTCTACCAATGTACTAGAATTGTACCAATTATGCATCAACTATAGATCAAGCTATGACTCATCAATGACGTACAACATGATCACTTCATCAATTCATCAACTACATGTCCCACTATGCAGCTCAAACATATTCTCAATGCATGCATCAATATATCCAAAAAATATTCTTCCAATAATACATCATAAGATATATAAATGAAACTCAAATATGTACCAGCCATGTACACTAAATACATCAACCTCAACCTCCATATACCAAAACAAATACTAAGCATCCAATATGTACTAGAAGTGTGCCTCAATAGATCAATGTTTTTTCTAGCTAGCATCATCATGATATATCTCATAACCAAGGTGCCATAACTTCATTGCAACAACTAACATTGTTTTTCAACATAAAATGTCTCAGTTCATATTCAAGGGTTGGTACCATGCATCAAAGATATTCTTTCAACACTCAACTATATGTCATCATCATACTACAACAATTATATATGCCAACATGTAATCATGAAGACCTGCAATAAACAATGTCAGACCCTGCAATAAACCATGTCAGACCCTGCAACACAAGTTATACCATTTCATCAAGCTGCAACCCATGTGCATAGCCTTTTTCCCAAGAATTTTACCACATATATGTGCTCTACTGCACAGACAACGCGCATATGTATGCAACCTATTAATAGGTCAACCTGCATATGTACGTGACTATTACCACTGTCAATGGTGTATATTTCTAAAGATGACCCACTTAAGCTTCCCTCAAGGCTTCCATTCTTCTCTGGTTATTCAGTCTTCTTCACCCACTTCTGAAGGTGTCCCTACTTCTCAGAACTTGAGCTCTAAGCTTCCATCTTTTCAAAAATGTCTTCCTTCCTAACTACATGCCTTCTTCTAGTCATGCTATATGAAGTCCTCATCATGGACTTTCTTCTTGTGTTCCAACAATCCTGGGATTTGTGGCCAAATCCACTACAACTGTAGCATCTCATGTTGTGACAATGAGCAACAATGCGTCCTATTTGATCACATATCTAACACCTTAAGAGTTATGAAATCTTTCATTATATCTCCTTGCATACAATCTGCACTCCAAAGCTTTGTGACCATATTCATTACATGAGTAACAGTGACCATGAAAAACATTTTCATACCTTTGCTTTGGTGTCCATCTTGAAAATGTCTCTCTTCTTTGAGTTGTAAAGATGGATTCTTGATGTCTTCCTTGCTTTGTTCTTTTGAAAGTTTCCTTGCCTTGTGTATATGGTTGACTTGCAACATTATTTCCATCATCATGCTTCTTTGAGGTGCTTGCTTCAGCGTGTGTAGCTTCCTTGTTGTACCCGAGACCTGATTTATCATTAGGTGATCTTTGACTATCCAATATCTCATTCAACATTGTTGAGCTATTCAAGAATTTGTTAGACTTCTCCACTTTCTTTCTAATATCAACAACTTCAGCTTCCAACTTATGACATGACTCTTCCTTTTCATTTATTTGATTCCTCAATAGTTCCTCTACCCTTTTGTCTTCTTCAATTTGGGTCTTGAGAAGGACAATAATTTCAAGACTTCTGCTACTCTCATCATCTACCATCTTATTTTCTTCTATTTCATTCTTTAGTCTTTTGATCTCTTCATTTTCTTCTAATTGAGTCCTTTTACTCTCTTCTTGTTATTTGAACATTTCCTTCAGTTTCAAGACATGCTTTTGATTCTTCTTAAGAAACTTTTTAGTGTTATGCGAAAGATAACTATAGTCTATATAATAATGATCATTGTTGTATTCATATAGACCCCTTTCAACTTTATCTTTAAGCTCCGATAGTTTTTCTTCTACTTCTTCCATGGGATAACAATCAATTGATTCTATGCAAACTATTTCTATATTTTCTTCTTCACTTGTAGAAAAATATTCAACATCATCACATTTTGAATTATTTCAATCAAGGTTTTTTGAAGATTCTTTACCTTCATTTGAAATGTCTTCAAGATCTTCCTTTTTTCCAACATCATCACATGATTCTTTACCTTCATTTGAAATGTCTTCAAGATCTTCCTTTTTACCAACATCATTACATTTAGAAATAATGCAATCAAGATTTTTTGGAGATTCTTTACCTTCATTTATCTTGATGGAGTTGTCTTCAATATCTTCCTTCTTGCTTTGGTATGTCTCTTCTAGCTTTAGCCATAGATCCTTGGTGGAAGTGCATTGTCCCATGCTCTCTTTGATAGAACTCGAGAGTCCACTAAGAATGGTCTTGAGAGCCAATGCATCATTCTTCTTTCCTTCCCTTTGAGCTACAAACTTTGACTTTTTCTTCAAAGGAACTAATCTGCCAATGGCTGTTTTCCAAATACCCGCTCTCATTTCCTTCAAATACACTCTCATCTATATTCTCCATGTAGAGTAGTTATCCTCATCAAGGATTGGAATTTCATCATCCATTTGTGTTTTTGTGGATCTCCTTCAAGCTTGCTAAGGATTATAGTGAAGGCCTTCTCTGATATAAATGGTTATACACACTGACCACACTTAGAGGGGGGGTGAATGAGTGTGGAGCTCTTTTTCAAAACATCTCCCCTTCACAAAACTTCTTAGTTATAAATCACCATTTACTCATTACTTATTACTATCATTTATAACTAGTTAAATGTGAATATGCATCAACAACATATATCATCAATAAGTCATCATCACAAGGAACACAAAGAACAGAAGATGTATGTACAATTTTCTTTTTATTACAGACTACAATCCTTGGGTTATCAACAACAACTGAATAGAGTACAACTCTACAAGACCACCAGCTCTATAATTGTTGGGTATATGTGTTATATTCTTTGCATGTGTGTGTGTGGGTGTGTCAGATATGACAACTACGGATTTTGGTATTTTTAGCGGATTTGTAAATTAATCCCGGATTAAGGGATTAGGGTTTTGGTATCTACGAAATACCTAAAAACATTGTATATATTGTATCGTGAATAGTGAAATTCGACATAATGAATATAAGAAAGGTTTTCCCGGTTGAGGGTTTCCGGTATAAAATCTATGTGTACTCTGTGTATGAGCGATTGATTAATTTTTGTCTTGCTTAAGAATCTATATGCATTGCTTTACTTTGCAGGTTTAAAATTTACATGTGGTATCAGAGATAGTTTTTGGCTTCAGAGGGATGCCTTTGTTGTTGATGGTTTGGCTTGGTCTTGATAGATCAAGTTTATCTTGGGTCTATGATAAACTTGGGTTTAGTGGGAGATTTTGCAGTGGAGATTCGAGTAAAGAAAGAGGAATGGCGAGCTCATCTAGAATCAAGATAGAGAAGTTCATTGGTAAAAACTTTGAGCTATGGAAGCTCAATATGGAGGACCTTCTTGTAGACAAAGAACAATGGATCGTTGTGGATCCTGGTACACGGCCTACTGGTACACTGCCTACTAGCACACAGGCTACTGGTACACAACCTACTAGTACACAAACTACTAGTACACTAGCTACTGGTATGTTGAAGGAAGATTGGGACAAGTTGGACAAAAGAGCAAGGAGCACTATTCGACTCTGCCTGGCAGATTCGGTGTTGTTGAATGTCTTAGGAAAATCTACAGCCAAGGAACTATGGGATAAGTTAGGGAATTTGTATAAATCAAAGTCTCTGGTAAACAAGTTGTTTCTTTGAAAGAAGTTGTATCATATTAGGATGGAAGATGGAGATTCTGTGACAGAACATCTAAATGCTTTTAATACTCTGGTAAGTCAACTTGGATCTGTTAATATTACAATTGTAGAAGAATATAAGTGTATTATTTTGTTATGTTCTTTGCTAGACTCCTGGGATAATCCGGTTGTAGCAATAAGTAGTACCACTCAATCTACATTGAAGTATGAGGATGTAGTTGCATCCTTGTTATCTGAAGAGATGAGGCAAAAAAGCATGGATGGTCACAACACAGATGCTTTATTTGTAAGAGGGTGTACCCAAGACAGGAACCTTGGTAAGCCTTCAGGATGGAGATCTAAATATACAGGTAGATCTAACTCTCCAGGAAAATCTTTGAGTAAATGTTGGAAATGTGGTTAAACAAGGCATTATAAGAAAGATTGCAAGTCTAAGAAGGTTGAAAAACAAAAGGGATATGATAGTACCTCTTCCACAGAGGCAAGAACCTCCACTGAAGAAGGAGGTGATGTTTACCTAGCATCTACAAGTACACATGTAGACCATAATGTATGGTTGATTGACTCAGGTGTGTCATACCATATGACTCCTCATAGGGAGTGGTTCTTTGAATATGAAAAATATGATGGTGGTGATGTATTCCTAGGAGATGACTCGACAGAAAAAATCTTGGGACGTGGAAGGGTTAAGTTGTTGCTAAACGATGGAAGGATTAGAACTCTTCCTGGGGTTCTACACATTCCAAAACTAGCCAGGAGCCTAATATCTGTAAGCAAGTTGGGT
>JASDQU010736623.1:307116-338034 GCA_032191745.1 Picea mariana
GAGGAAACCCATAAAGGGAGAAAACCTCTTCTTCTTCGAATAATAGGAAGTCTTTTAAGTTATGTACATCATATTTCTTTGAGCACAAACTCAAAATGAGGCTACAACCTCTTCTTTAACAAGCTACAACTTGCTAAGAGCACCAACTCTCTAGTTTCTCTAGCACCCACTAGAAGGAAGCACCAAATCCCTGAGTGTTCTAGCACCAACTGGATGGAAGCACCAGCTTCCAGTCACACAGGAACCAACCTGTATAATAGAGAACAATGGTTCTCATTTGCACCACCCTACCACCCTGGTTTTTCTGGCTGCAACCAGATGGAAGCTACAACTCCCTGTGTTCAAGCACCCACTTGAAACTCTGAGGACAAGAGTCCTCCCTAGCACCACCCTACCACCCTAAGATATAAAACATTACTTACTTGTTGTGTCTCTGATATGGTATGTTACAGCAACATGTCTCATCTGCCTTCTTCAACTTCTATGCTCTGTTCCACTTCTGCATCTTTCTTTTTCTATGATCTTCTCTTTTTCTTCCTCGGTGCAATGCACTCTGTTCAGCTTCTCTTCATATTTTTATGCTTTGTGTTGCCTGTTCATTTTATACATTGCGCCTCTGATTTCCACTTTAGGTACTACATTGCTTCTCATCCTCCCCACATGCATATTTATCGAAAAATAACACTATACTCTATGTTCTGCATGTTTTTCTCACGTCGAGTCCTCTGCCTGATCATGATTCAAACCCTTCGTCTTCCTTGGTGGTTATGCTGTATCTGTTCATCATCAGTGGTCGTTATCCAAATATTCTTTGGCTTCTATGGAAGTCGCAACTCTTCATCTTATCTATCAGTTACAACCAGTCAATTATGGCTTCTTTGGCTTCTAAGCCCCTTCCTTCACGTGACCATCAGTGGTGACCATACGCCTAACCAACAGTCACTTCCCAAAATCGGTCTAGTGAGAACTAGTTACGTTTCTCGATATGACCTTGGGCGATGATCTCACGTGATTGTGGGCGTGAGATATCTTCTTGTTAGCCCCCTGTCGCATGTGAACCCAGGCTACATCCTTGCGTAAGTGAACGATTATGGGCGTGTCCAAGAGTGGTTTGGGATCAACTGATTTTCTCCCCCCAATACACCTCTAGCTGCCACGTACCCTTTCTCCAAAACCATGGTTTCAACTGCGGCCCGCTCACGAAAAATTAAGAACCAAGCATGTTCTGACCCCACAATGCAATGGGACCATTGATCTCATGATCTTGACGGTGCTTCTGAACGGACGGTTCGGATTTTTTCTTTCACGATCTGGGGATCAGATCCAACCTCCCTAAATCAACGAATGTGATTTATTTCATGATTCAGGCTTCGGGAGTTTCAAATCTCAAACCCTGCTTTCTTCCGTACACCAATCTTCTGGATTCGATGATCCACAGACACCTATCCTTCTCAATCAATGGCTCTGCCTCCACTTTGGGAATTTGACCTTTCAACCAAATCAATGGTTTTGCATCCCCTTTCTTGATCAATGGTCGATATTTCCTTCGGGTCTCCAGACTTCTGAAATCTCAAATATCAAACTTGTGCTTTGGATCAGACGACCCAGATTCACTTTGGATGATCCAACGCTTGAGATCTTCTTTAGATGATCTGATGACTGAGATTTTCTTTGGATGATCCAGTGGTCGAGAATTTATTTCGACTCTCCAGCTCTCTGAACTTCATGGATTTCAAATCTCAAACTAATGCTCTGGATCAGACGGCCTAGATTCACTTCAGATGATCTAATGCTTGATATCTTCTTCGGATGATCTGATGACTGGGATTTACTTCGGATGATCCAACAATCGAGAATGTATTTCAGCTCTCCGGGCTTCGGGAATTTCAATTCTCAACTCGAAATTATTGAAGTGATATTTCTCTGGAGCTCACGATCCGTCGCCATGTATCCCTCTGGATCTGACAATTGAAATTTACTCTGGCTCTCAGGGCTTCGATGATTTCAAATCTCAAACTTGAAATTATTAAAGTGGGATTTTTTCGAAGCGTAACCTCCTCATAAATTTAGACCCAAAATGAATGTTGTTCGTTGATCAATATCTTAGATAAATGGCTCGACCTGTCTTCGATGCATCTTTGCCTTGGATTAAATCTAATGGTTCTCCATCTTTTCTTATCCTATCCTTCACTTAACTTGAACCAACGACTGACGGATATTCGGGTGATCGAGATCTCAAATCTCAGCCCTTTCTTATCTAGTCCTTCCACTTAAGGTGGTCCAACGGTCATCACATTTTCTCCAAATCCGATGGTCCTTATTCATTTCGGATTTAAGGCTTCGGTTAATTCAACTTTCAAGTTGTCAATTCTTCCAAAGTGAGATTCCCAAACAGTAACATCCTCACAACTTTTGATGTGAACCAAATGTTGTTCATCGATCATATTCTTACATCGATGGCTCGATCTATCTTTAGTGTTGCTCTTCTATATTATCCTGTTCTTTGACTTAGAATGATCCAACGGTTGTCAGGTATTCAGTTGAAGGTCCTTTGGATCAGTGATCCAATGACCATTGTCACTCTTCCTCCTGAGATTTATCACCTTCTCTTCTTTCCATCAATGAAAAGCACACTCTTCCTGTAAACATGATGACAATATCCCCCTTTGGCATTGATGGAAACCATGAAAGGCTACACTATTCTACTTATACCTCCAACTGTAGCATCCAGATGACACCTTTTCTCCTCCTTTGACATCAATGTCAAAGAAAAAATGATCCCCATGAGTTGTTGGAGTACTTTTTAAAGGTATCAGATATTCAACCAACACATACTCCCCCTGACAGGATGGACTCTCTTAGGTGAGAGAAGGGATGGCACCCAACTTCTGACGGAGATATTCAAATGGTGTCTTTGCTAGGGGTTTAGTAAAGATGCATGCAATTTGTTCTATGGTTGGAATGTAATTCAGCTGAACAACTCTGTTTGTAACCTTCTCTTTGAGAAAATGATACTTTATTGGTATATGCTTCATTTTTTAATGGAGAACGGGATTCTTGGAGACACCAATGGCACTGGTGTTATCACAGTGAAGTGGAATTGGATCAGTATAAGTTACCTTCAAATCTGCAAGAGTTTGTATCATCCATAAATTATGAGTGTAGCAAGTAGTAGCAGCAATGTACTCTGCCTCTATAGTTGATAATGAAATAGATCCCGACTTCTTACTAAGCCATGCTACTAACGAAACACCTAATAAGAATGCACCTCCACTGGTGCTCTTTCTCCCATCCAAACAGTTTTCCCAATCAGCATTTGAGTATGAAGTTAATTGAAAATTCTGATTTCTAGGATACCAAAGACCATAAGTCATTGTACCCTTCAAATATTTGAATATCCTCTTGACA
The DNA here is from genome assembly GCA_032191745.1 of Picea mariana. Taxonomy (NCBI): domain Eukaryota; kingdom Viridiplantae; phylum Streptophyta; class Pinopsida; order Pinales; family Pinaceae; genus Picea; species Picea mariana. The sequence goes on from JASDQU010736623.1 coordinate 310,525, forward strand.
ACTGCTAAATGAATTTGTTTAGGAACAGATTGATAATGACCTACCATTCCAACAACTTGTATTATATCAAGATGGGATGTTGTGATGTACAGAAGAATACATATCATTGATCAATATGTTCTTTGATCAACATCAGGTGAAGTATCATCTTTACTGAGCTTGCAACCAACCACCATAGGTTTGATCACATGTGTAGAGTCTTCCATCTGAAACCTCCTTAATATCTCTTTCAGATACTTTTCTTGAGAGATAAATATCCCTGCAAAACTCTGATTGATTCGTAAACCAAGAAAATATGACAGTTCTCCTATCATGAACATCTCAAACTCAGTCTGCATTGAATTAGAAAACCACTGAACTGAAGGATCATTAATGCATCCAAAAATAATGTCATCTACATAAACCAAAACAACTAATAAATCATCACCTTCAGACTTAATGTATAGATTACTGTCAACAATACCTTTCTTGAACCCTTTGTCTTGTAGAAATTTTTCCAGTCTATAATACCAGGCTCGTGGTGCCTGTTTCAGTCCATATAATGCCTTTTTCAATTTACATACATAGTCAGGATTATCTGTCAGTGAAAATCCTTCAGGTTGCTCCACATATACATCTTCTTCTAGATCTCCATTAAGAAATGTTGACTTAACATCCATCTGATATACTTTAAAGTTCTTATGACATGCATAGGTAAGAAACATTCTGATGGATTCCAATTTTTCCACTGGTGCAAAGGTTTCATCAAAATCCTGTCCTTTAACTTGTGCATACCCCTTACAGACCAATCTAGCTTCATTCCTAACAATTTGTCCTTGTTCATTCATTTTGTTCTTCAACACCCATTTGGAGCCAATTACATTCTTATCTACAGGTCTAGGAATAAGCTCCCAAGTATTGTTCTTCTCAATCTGATTCAGTTCCTCATTCATTGATTTTAAACAATTTACACCTTTACTGACTTCATTAAATTTCTTTGGTTCCACCATGGATATGAAGGCTATATGTGATTGCTTCGTGTCTTTGATTATCCTTCTCCTGGTTTGTACACCTTTGTCTTTCTCACCAATTATATGACTTGCAGGATTATTCTTTTGAGTAATTCTGGAGGAAGGATTTGATGTTGTCTACTGATTTGAGTCTGCCTGAGTCTTTGTATCCTCACCTGACTCAGAGTCTTCTTTTTTTGATTCCTGGACCTATTCATCTTCAGCTTCAGTTGTGTCCTCTGTAGAAAACTCAATATTGCTCACCTCTCTTACTGGGACTCCTTCATCAACTTTTATGTCAATACAATCAACCAATTTATGCAACCTCTTATTATAACATTTGTATCCTTTACTGTTTGTAGCATACCCTAAGAAGATACCTTCATCAGCCCTGTCATCATACTTGCCAAGGTTTTTATTATTATTCTTTATGTAGTACTTACTCCCAAAGACTTTGAAGTGTTTGATTGAAGCAGGTCTTCCATACCATAGTTCATAAGGTGTCTTTTCACTGTGTGGTTTGAGGTGGGATTTTTTCAGAATATGGAATCTTGTGTGTATTTATTCTACCCAGTATGTTTGACCAATATTCTTCTCATTCATCATTGACTTGGCCATTTGTTGAAATGTTCTGTTTTTCCTCTCAACTACTCCATTTTGTTGTGGATTTCTTGGGATTGTGTATTCTCTCTTGATCCTATGTTTATCACAGAATTCTTTGAAATCACTTGACATCAATTCTCCTCCTTTGTTTGACCTTACTACTTTTAACCTATTGCATGTTTGATTCTCAGTTGATGCCTTAAATATTTTAAATTTCTCAAATGCTTCAACTTTTTCTTTGAGAAAACCAACCCAAGTAAGTCTGGAGTAATCACCAATGATCAACATGAAGTATTTTTCCTTCCCTGTGCCTTCCTATCTTGATGGTCCACATAAATCCATATGAACTAATTGGAGTGGTTTCTATGTTGAAGTATAGATCTTGGATTTAAACTGTGTCCTGATTAGCTTTCCTACTTGGCAGGGTTTACACACAAAATCTTGTGGCTTTGATATTCTTGGAAGATCTTTTACTGCCTCAATATTTTTGATCTTGATTAAGTGGTCAAAGTTTAGATGTCCAAGTCTCCTATGCCATAACCAACTTTCATCATGTTTTCTTATATCTAAGATGACACTCTTCTCTATATTCTTTCAACACATATACATTATTCTTTGTCCTTATGCCTTTCACCACCACTTGTCCTGAGTTTACAGACTTTGTCTTACAATCTTTGTAAGTGAACACCACTTCACATCCCCTGTCACACATTTGACTTACACTGAGAAAATTATGTTTCATCCCATCTACAAGAAGAACATCATGGGATTTTCCTTTGCCATTACTTAAACTCACCATCCCTTTACCCTTGATTTTACCTGGTTCATCATTTCCAAAGGTCACATTTCTTGTTTTGCTTTTACTTATAGACATAAACTTGTCCTTGTATCCAGTCACGTTCTTGGAACATCCACTGTCTATATACCAAGGGTCTTTTTGTTTTTGAGATGAAAGTACTAGACCACATTTTTCACTATCTTTCTTTTTCCATGTGTTGGCATTACTAGCTAAGGGTTTTATCCTTGGATCTGCTTTGTAACTCTTCAGATGGCAGTTTGCAGCTTTGTGGCCCAAGTTATGATAGTTATAGCATTCGAGATCAATGTTCAATAGGTCAAAGTGATTGTTGCAACTTTTTCTACTCATTGGTTGTTTAATTTTACGTTGCAAAGATTGTTTATTTCTTGATCTCCTCAGTTTCATATCTCTAAACTTAATTTGACAATTTGCAATCTTATGACCAAAATTAGAGCAATAAAATAGTAACCATGGAAGAAATTTTGGTACCTGAAGGATGGCCTTCTTCTTGGCATTTGTTGCTCCATATTCTGATATCTTTGTTTTTTATCAGGGATCATCTTGTCTTTATTAGCTTTTGGTGACAAAGTACTCACATGGTCTGATTGTTTGTTGACTTGGAACTTGATCATCTTTACTGACTCTTTGCTTTCTGGCTTTTTGCTACTTGAACCACTTACATAGCCTAAACCAGTCTTCAACAAAGGATATCTTTGTTTTCTCAAAATTTCATTTAGTTTTCTTGAGGCTTTAATGCTTGGAATGTTTTGGAGATACAATGCTTTAAACTTCTCCATCTATTTTCTGGTTTTTACTACCTCTTCTTCCAAGGCTTCACATCTTGCCTTCTTTTCTGATAACTGTTGTTTTAGAATGTGCTCTATTTTCTTTTCCTCTTCTAATTCCACTTTTAGCAGGGAAAATTCTTCATCGAGTTTTTTATTGTCTTTCTCGAACTATATCAACAATTGCTTTTTCTTTTTCTTCTTAAATCCGAGACTAGCAATTTCTTCTAGAGCATTGATCAGTTCTCCTTCCAAGTCAACCACAACTTCTTCATCATCAACATCACTTCCTGTGATTTTATTATCATGGTCCTCTTTGGCCATAAGAATAAATTCATTAACCTTATCTTCACAAGCATAATCACTATCTATGTCTCCTGAAGAGTCATCATTGTTTACACATAAACTTTTCTTTTTACCAAATCTCCTGGATTTGTACTTCTCTTCACCTTCAGCGTTCTGGTCCTTCTTCTTGTGTGGACACTTAGATGCAAAGTGAACTATATTTCCATAGTTAAAACATTTGAAGGGAAAATTTCCTTGGTACTTGCCTGATCCTTTCTTTAGTCTTCTCACAATTTTTTCTTCAATTTCATCAGGCTCAGAATCCTCATTCTTATATTCTTTAAATTATGCTTCTCTAGAGGTGGGTTTATCTTTACCTATACTCATTTCATAAGAAGTCAAAATTCCTAGGAGTTGGTCAATAGGCAAAGCTTTTAGATCATTAATTTATTTTATAACAGATACCTTTCGGTTGAACCTATCTGGAAGAGATCTCAAAATTTCCTGAACTAAAGAGACATCCTCAATTTTTTCACCAAGTACTTTCATTGCATTTACTAGTTCTTCAACTCTCATAAAGTACTTCCCAATAGTTTCATCCTCTTTCATCTTTAGTTGTTCAAAATGTAATCTGTAGGTTTGAATCTTGGCATCCTTTACCTTCTCATTACCTTCATAATTGCTAATGATTTTGTCCCACATTTCTTTGGAAGATTCTAAGTGCATAAATTTTACAAATTCTGCTTCTGCCATCCCACTCAGAATAACATTCATAACCATAGTGTTGAATCTGAGTTCTATCTTGTCATCCTTAGAAGCTAGTACAACTAGCTTTACATAACCAGTCTCTACCACATCCCAGACATTTGCACCTAAATACATTATGTAGGTTCTCATCCTAACTTTCCAGAAGGCAAAGTTTGTTCCATTGAACAAGGGGGCCTTATTGGTTGAAGTTCCTTCATGGCTAGTCATGTTTAAGCTCTAGGATCTACCCTTAGATAAAAGGAACCCACTCTGATACCAATTGTTGGAATTACTAAGACAACTGAGAGGGGGGGTGAATCAGTTGTCTCTGTTCTTAAACAATTTTATACCTATTAGAATATTATTAAACTTCTCCAAGTAATCATCAAGATTATGCAATACATGAACAACAAAAATAACAAACATCAATCACACATATTATATACAAAGAGACAAATATTCATGAGGAAACCCATAAATGGATAAAACCTCTTCTTCTTCAAATGATAGGCAGTCTTTTAAGTTCTTTACATCATCTTTCTTTGAGCATCAACTCAAAATGAGGCTACAACCTCTTCTTTAACAAGCTGCAACTTGCTGAGAGCACCAACTCTCTGGTTTCTATAGCACCCACTAGAAGGAAGCACCAACTCCCTGAGTGTTCCAACACTAATTGGATGGAAGCACCAACTTATAGTCACACAGGCACCAACCTGTATAACAGAGAACAATGCTTCTCCCTTGCACCACGCTACCACCCTGGTTTTTCTGGCTGCAACCAAATGGAAGCTACAACTCCCTGTGTTCAAGCACCCACTTGAAACTCTAAGGACAAGAGTCCTCCCTAGCACCACCCTACCACCCTGAGATATAAAACTTTACTTACTTTTTGTGTCTCTGATATGGTCTGTTATAGCTCCATGTCTCCTCTGCCTTCTTCAGCTTCTATGCTCTGTTCTGATTTTGCATCTTTCTACTTCTATGCTCTGCTCTTTTTCTTCCTCAGCGCAATGAACTCTGTTAAGATTCTCTTCATCTTTTTATTCTTTGTGTTGCTTGTGCATTCTATACATTGTGCCTCTAATCTCCACTTTAGGTACTGCACCTCTTCTCATCCTCCCCACATGCATAACTATAAAAAAATCACACTATACTCTGTGTTCTGCATGTTTTTCTCACATCAAGTCCTCTTCTTGATCATGATTCGAACTAATCATCTTCCCTGGAGGTTATGCTATATCTGTTCATCATCAGTGGTTGTTATCCAAATATTCTTTGGCTTCTCTTGTAGTCGTAACTCTTCGTCTTCTCTGTCAGTTACAGCCAGTCAATTATGGCTTCTTTGGATTCTAATCCCCTTCCTTCACGTGACCATCAGCGGTGACCATACGCCTAACCAACAGGTGCTTCCCGAACTTGGTCTAGTGAGTGCTAGCTCAGTTTCACGATATGACCTTGGGTGATGATCTCACGTGACCACGTGATTGCGGGCGTGAGCTCTCTTCTCATTATCCCCCTATCGCATGTGACCTAGGGCTATGTCCTTGCGTAAGTGAGTGATTTTGGGTGTGTCCAAGAGTGGTTTAGGATCAACCACTTTTCTCCCCGCAATCCACCTCCAGCTGCCACGTACCCTTTCTCCAAAACTGTGTTTTCAATTGCAGCCTGCTCACGAAAAATTAAGACTCGAGCATGTTGTTACCCCGCAATGCAACGGGACCATCGATCTCATGATCTTGATGGTTCTCCTGAATGGACGATTCAGATTTGTTCTTTCACGATCTGCAGATCAAATCGAACCTCCCTAAATCAACAGTTGTGATTTATTTCATGATCCGGGCTTCGGGACTTTGAAATCTCAAACCCTTCTTTCTTTTGTATGCCAATATTCCAGAGTCTATTATCCATGGACACCTATCCTTCTCAATCGACGGCTTTGCCTCCACTTCAAGAATTTGACCTTTCAACCAGATCAATGGTTGTGCGTCCCCTTTCTTGATCAACAGTCGATATTTTCTTCGGGTCTCCGGACCTCTGAAATCTCAAATCTCAAACTTATGCTTTGGATCAAACGACCCAGATTCACTTCCGACGATCCAATGCTTGAGATCTTCTTCAAACGATCTGATGACTGAGATCTTCTTCAGATGATCCAACGGTTGATAATTTATTTCGGCTCTTCGAACTTCGGGGATTTCAAATATAAAACTGATGCTCTGGATCAGACGACCCAGATTCACTTCAGACGATCTAACGCTTGAGATATTCTTCAGACGATCTGACGACTGTGATTTACTTCGGATAATCTGACGGTCGAGAATGTATTTTGACTCTCCAGCTCTCTAGGCTTCGAAAATTTCAATTCTCAACTGGAAATTCTTGAAGTGAGATTTCTCCGGAGCTCACCATCCATTGGCACGTATCCCTATGGATTTGACGGTTATAATTTACTCCGTCTCTCCGAGCTTTGGGGATTTCAAATCTCAAACTTGAAATTCTTAAAGTGATATTTTTCCAAAGCGTAACCTCCTCATAAATTTAGACCCGAAAGGAATGTTGTTCATTGATCAAGATCTTATATCAACGACTCGACCTGTCTGTGATGCAACATTGCCTTGGATTAAATCCAACAGCTCTCCATATTTTCTTATCCTTTCCTTCACTTAACTTGATCCGACAACTGATGGATATTCGGGTGATTGAGATCTCAGATCTCAACCCTTGCTTATCCTGTCATTTCACTTAAGGTGATCCAATGATCATCGCATTTTCTCAAGATCCGATGGTCCTTATTCATTTCGTATTCCGGGCTTCGGGTAATTCAACTTTAAAGTTTCCAATTCTTCTGAAGTGAGATTCCCGAATAGTAACCTCCTCGCAACTTTTGACGTGAACCAAATGTTGTTCATCGATCATGTTCTTAGATCGATGGCTTGATCTATCTTCGGTGTTACTCTTCTAGATTATCCTGTGCTTCGACTTAGAATGATCCAACGATTGTCCGGTATTTGGTTGAAGGTCCTTTGGATTGGTGATCCAATGGCCACTGTCTCTCTTCCTCCTGATATTTTTCCCCTTTTGCTCTGCCTTCTATTCTTACCATCAATGACAAGCAACTCTTCCTGTAAACTTGACAACACCTCCGGCTTCATAAGGCCATAACTCTCAAACTGTGAGGAGTTATGTGGCGTTCCACATACCACCGAAAATGGAATGACAAGCACTATCCATCTAGGATAGTTTCACTGACAAATTAATTGATATTAATCTCATTATTCCATAATTAAGCTTGGGTTATCTAACTGTAATATACCATATATAAAAAGTATGCAGAAAACAAATAAAATGCTAGAAATGGCAGAATAACAGCAATATAACCAGAACAATCACCACAATAGCATTGAAATGATATAAGAATAACAACAGAAATAACACTTTGAATCTGAAAGAAATGTTCATAGGCCTCTTCGAGGGGGCAACCTCTAGTTGAGCAGAGCTATGTTACAATAATACCCAAGCTAGGGTTCTCATACCCTCGACTACTATTTATACTAAATATGTCTATCAAAAGAAGCATCTAGAGGAAGATCCTTATAGAAGTGGAAGCTTCTATTAGGCCTTCTTACATCCGCCTTATTCTATTTTATTGAAATACCTTATTAATATTGACCTTTATTACATCTGAATATATTGTTCTACCTATCTGTGGGTTAGGACCCTAACATGTCCGCCCTTTTAAAAACAGCCTTGTCCTCAAGGCTTGAGATGTGGAAATTGCTGCAGAATGGTAGTTGGTTCCCAAGTGGAATTTTTTGGAGTTTTATATTTCCACTGGACTAGCACTTCCCTGATGGTTCTCTAACGTAGGCGATGCTCATGCTGGTCCAAAACTACTTGTGGTTGTAGCCAAATGGATCCTTCTTTAGCTAACTCAGGAAGGTTGGTTTGAATTTTGCACTTAGCTCCAATCACCTTCTTTAAGCATGAAACATGAAAAACAAGATGTAGCTTCAAATGACTCCAGGCAAAGCTAACTGATAGGATACTTGTCCCACAGACTTGAGAACTATATAAGGACCATAAAATTTGGGTTCTAGCTTCTGACAATGCTTGGCCTTGAGGGAAGTTTGCTTGTAAGGTTGCAGTCAAAGAAACACCTGATCCCCTTCTGCAAATTGATGCTCAGAGCGACCTTGATTTTCTTGTTGATTCATGTGATTCTGTGCCATGACCAAATTCTCTTTGAGGGTACGGAGAATAGCCTCTCGAACTGTAAGTGTGTGGTCAACCACCTGGACCTTCAAGGAATCCAGTAATTATGAGAGAACTGAAGGTGGCTTTTGTCCATATACCACTTCAAAAGGAGTCATGCATGTAGTTGTATGGTATGAAATGTTGTACCTCCATTCAACTAGGGGTAACCATTGAGCCCACTGATTTTTATTTTCTGAGGAAAAACACCTCAGATATGCTTCCAGCCACTTGTTGACAACTTTTGTTTGACCATCAGTCTAGGGATGATAAGTTGTGATGAGATGCAATTGGGTGCCTTGTAGCTTGAACAATTCTTGCCAAAAATTTCTTGTGAAAGTTGGGTCGCGATCAGAAACAATAGAGTGCGGCATACCATGAAGCTTGAAGACCTGATCCATGAAAATTTGAGCCACCATGGATGATGTAAACGGGTGTTGAAGAGCGTAGAAATGAGCATACTTGGAAAGGCAATCAACAACCACCATGATGACTGATTTATTTCCCGATTTGGGTAAGCCGGTAATAAAATCCATAGAGATATCCTTCCAAATAGCAAGTGGAATTGAAAGCGGTTGTAGTGTGCCCGGAGATTTGACTGTTTCTCCCTTGTTGCATTGACTCACATCACATTTAGCTACAAAATTACAGATGTCCTATTTCATACCATCCCAGAAAAAAGAACGTTTGACCCTTTCATAGGTTTTGGTGAACCCGGAGTGCCCCACTGTGGGTGTAGCATGAAGCTCAGAAAGTACAGTGGATTTAAGATTTGATTGTTTACTTAAATACAAATGGCCTTTGTATTGAAGCTCATCATGGAGCCAAGAGTACCCCGGGGAAGTTGGAGCATTGGACTGCAATTGTTGGATCAGATGTGAACTTTTGGGATCTTGTAGCCATTCCTGGCGAACACCTTGGAGAAAATTCGGTACAATGAAGGAAAGAGAAAAAAGGGATCATTCATCTTCATATTTTCGGGAAAGTGCATTTGCAACCACATTGTATTTGCCTTTCTTGTAAATGATCTCATAATCATATCCAAAGATCTTAGTCACCCATTTTTGTTGATCTAGGGAGGAAATGCGTTGTTCCAGAAAATACTTGAGGCTTTGATGGTGTGTCTTGATTTGGAAACGTTTCCCCAATAGATAAGGGCGCCACAAATCAACAACATGCAAAATAGCCAACATTTCATTTTCATAGATTGATTTTCCTAGATTTCTTCCAGATAGTTGCTTGTTGGTAAAGGCCAAAGGTCGACCCTCTTGAATAAGACAACACCAATTCCTTTCCCTGAGGCATCACATTCCAACACAAAGGTCTTTATGAAATCAGGAAGGGCCAAGACTAGAGTGGTGCACATGGCCATCTTCAAGGTTTGAAAATCTTGAGCAGCCGCTGGAGTCCAAGTGAAAGATTTATTTTTTAGGAGAGCAGTGAGAGGTGCGGAATTATTTCCATAATTCTTAACAAACTTGCGATAATACCCTGTTAAGCCCAAAAATCCATGAAAGATTTTGAGAGTCTTTGGGTGAGGCCAGTCTTGCATAGCTTCAATCTTTTTCAGATCCACCCTGACACCATCCTTGCCAACCAGATGACCCAAGTATTCTACTTCTAAGGCACCAAAAGCACATTTAGACTGTTTCAGGAAAAGTTGGTGCTGAGAGAGGAGTTGGAGAACTTGATCCACATGAGCAAGATGGTCTTTCCAGGCTTTTCTATAGATGAGGATATCATCAAATAAAACTAAGATAAAATGACGGAGAAAAGGGTGAAAGACATGATTCATGAGGCTTTGGAAGGTGGAGGGGCCATTACACAAGCCAAAGGGCATGACCAAAAACTCAAAGTGGCCCTCATGAGTTCTAAATGCAGTCTTGGGAATGTATGCCTCTTTCATATGTATCTGGTGGTAGCCCAAACGAAGATAAAGTTTAGTAAAGAATTGGGCGCCACTCAATTCATCTAGGAGGTCATCAATGACAGGAATGGGAAATTTGTCTTTAATGGTAAGTTTGTTGAGGGCACGAAAATTAGGACACATTTGCCAAGAACCTTCTTTCTTCAGGACCATGACCACAGGATAAGAGTAGGGGCTCGTACTAGGGCGGATAACACCTGCCTTAAGGAGTTCCTGGACCATTTTCTCAATTTCATTTTTTTGGGAAAAGGGGTGACGATACAGACGTATATTGGGAGGAAGGCTTCCAGGTACAAGGGTAATGGAATGATCATGAACACCATGGGAAGGAGGGAGTCCTTGGGGAGTGGAAAAGACCACTTGATGTTTAGAAAGGATGGTTTGGAGGTATTGCGGCACCGAGGGTTTCTTTGTTTCTTCTATGGCATGGAGTTGGGCAATAGCACCAGAATGACCTTTTTTGATCATCTTTTCCATGCGATGGGAACTAATGATCTCAGGTGAACTAGCGATGATGCCTTGGAATTTATACTAGTGGCCCTCCTAGTCGAATTGCATGGTTAATTCCTTAAAATCCATGAGAATGGAACCCAAAGTCCTTAGTCAGTCTGCACCCAACACAATGTCACAACCACCCATGTCGATAGCAAACATATGAGATTTTATGTGGTAGTCACCAATTTGGAGATGCACATTTTCACAATGCCCCCCACATTTCATGGAACCACCATTGGCAATCATGATTTGGAAATTGTTGACAGCATGGATGTAGCAATGAGTTTCTTGGGCAATGCAACAATGAATAAAATTATGGGTGCTTCCACTATCAACCAGAATGATGACCTTCTGATGCTTGATGTAACCGATTAGCTTGAGGGTTTGGGGAGTGGAAAATCCAGTGAGAGCATTGAAGGAAATGACGGGTTCTACTTCGGGATGGTCTGAGGGAGGGGTTATGTTAGTGGTTTCAGGTGATTCAGACACAAGGGAAGTTTCAACATCCTCTTTCGAAATATCCTCAGAGATGGCCATAAAAATATTTTGTTCCTTACACTTGTGGACCGAAAAATATTTGTCATCACAATTATAACAAAGGCCTTTGAGTTGGCGTTTAGCCATTTTATCCCTTGTCAATTTTTGGATCTTTAGTGGAGTGGAGGGAGTAGTGGAATTTACTGGTTTAGGGAGAGGGATAAAGGAGGGTTTTTGGTTTTGAGAAGATACCACCTGTTGTGCTTCTTTAGCTCTTTTAGTAGTCTCCACCCAAGTATTAGTCCTAGCCATGAGGATATTGGGCCCGAATCTCCTCCTTGAGGCCACTGATAAAACACTCTTGGAAAAAGGCATCAAACATGCCCTCTATCCAAAAATCTAGGTGCTCAAAGGAAGATATAAAGTCTTCCACTGTTCCTGATTGTTTCAACTTTGTCAAACGACCCAAATGGTTGGTTTTAGTGTCAAAGCATTCAAAAAGCTCTGCCACAAAGTGTTTCCAAGAAATATACCCTTGACGAGAAGTTTTTCTCCATTGCCACCATTGCCAATGTTCTTGATCTAGATGGAGAACACCATACCAAAGTTTGGCCAAGTCATCTATAATGTCGTATAAAGAGAAATAATGTTCCATTTGAGCTACCCAACTAGTGGGGTCCGAGCCATCAAATTTGGTCACATCCACCCGCGAAAGGCGTAGGTCACGTTGAAAGTGATGGGGCTAAAAGTTATGGGAATGAGAGGAATGTTCACCTTCAGTCTTTGGAGGTGCATCAAAGGAAGGGTTATCTGTAGGGATATGAAGATTGGTGCAGAGTGACGAAAAGATAGATTCAAGTTGGGTGGTCAGTTCTTGTTTGATTTCCTCCATTGAGGAATGCATGGTTGTATTGATGGCGAAAACATTGGCATTGAGGTGTTTCACTTCTTGTTGGGTCTCGGTGAGACTAGATTGCAAGGTATTGAAGCAAACTTCCAATTCTTGGCTATGGGTATAGGCCATGAGGATGAGGGAACTGAAAAGGGGCAAGTGGGGTCGAATTTTTTTTTCCGAAAAATGATATGTATGAATGTGATAAGGGAAAAGAGATGAATCCAATGGAATGGGTCTCAAATAACGGTGAAAAAATTTCCAGACTTTTTTTTTACACCTGCGGAGTTATACTCCGGTCTGAAGAATACTGCAATGATGAGATGCCTAAATTCTTAACCAGGAAGAAATGTGTAGTTACTTGGAAACCTGAACACAGTTCTACAGCAATAGATCTTGTCTTTTTTAATTTTTTTATGTTTATGTCCCCAAGGGTTAGGTATTCAAGGGTTCTACAGACAAGGGTTTTTCCCTGTGCTATATCTCTCTGATATAGGTGCGGGGTCCAACAATAGTAATCGACCCAATATCTCAAGGCACTAACTAAGGAGGGTAGACCATACCCTTAGCCGTACTACCTGACTACCCAGGTACTAGAGAGTATCTTCCCAAGTGTTTTTCTCTGTGGCACTATAGAAGTCAAGTGGCCGATCGGTTTATCTAAAGAGGGCTTCAGGAAATCTAGGTTGATCCGTACATAGGTGTTTTCTGATGTGCTACCACTCGAAGGGGTACCAACAGGGGTTAGTAGGGTGGCCAACAGATGTGTGCTTAAGAACCATTGGTATTTCATGCGTGTATGAATCCCTCAACCACGGGTTTATGCATGTAATGACAGATCTTCGTCGCTTAAAGACGTCAAAATACGTCTCTACCCTGAAAAAAAATCACCCACAATTTCTGCCAAGGAAAGCGCTCTTATACCACTTGTAATATACCAGATATAAAAAGTATGTAGAACAAAAATAAAATGCTAGAAATGGTTGAATAAAAACAATATAACCAAAACAATCACCACAATAGCACTAAAATGATATAAGAATAACAAGAAAAATAACACTTTGAATCTGAAAGCAATGTTCACAGGCCTCTTTGAGGGGGAAACCTCTAGTTGAGTAGAGATCTGTTACAATAATATCCAAGCTAGGGTTCTCATACCCTCGACTCCTATTTATATTAAATATGTCTATCAAAAGAAGCATCTAGAGGAATTTCCTTCTAGAAGAAAAATCTTTTATTAGGTCTTCTTACATCCGCCTTATTCTATTTTATTGAAAGGCCTTATTAATATTGACCTTTATTACATCTGAATATATTGTTCTACCTATGTGCGGGTTAGGACCCTAACACTAACCATTCTTCTTGGATAACTCAATCCGTAAAGCGTCTTTCCATGAGGGATTTCACCATAAGGGGACCACTTTGGAGTTCATCCATTTGTACTTCTTATTAATTATGATAAGACAATAATCAATCCAATTGTGCATCATGATGCAGGAGCATCATCAGGAAAGCCGATGTGAGGGACAACTCAACGCCATAGTGTACCTTTTTAAATTAATTGGAATCTAAAAGCTGGCGTTTTTCTATAGATTTGTTTTGAACAGATGATTGAAGAAGAGAGAAATGCTCAAAAATTGAATGGTTGCGAGAGGTCTAGGAGTTTCACTCTCAGTCTTGAATGTAACAAGGCTTGAGTAGTTGTTAGTTGTTACTTCGATAGGAGAGGTAGTTGGAGGGAACCCTAGAAACCTTCTTGTACATGTAGATGCATGGCATGCCCAAATGAGGATGTTGGAGGAGTATTGTTATTGAATAGGAGGTAGAATAGTTCTTAGAGAGAGATTGAGAGAGTCGAGACTCTGTTGCAGTCCGATCTTTTTTACACATTGTAAACATACATTCATGTTAATGAAAAAGAGCATTTGTACCTACATTTGATTCCCTATGTATGGTCATTTGTTTCATGAATGTTATCTATGTCTATATTTATGATGTAGATGTATGCGATAGATTCCATCTACAAGGATATATAGAATTCACTATTTGTTTGAGAACTGTTGAATTGTTTCTGGGTTCTTTAGGTTGTGCAAGGAGTTCACAAAAGAGCATTGGAAACTCTGTGAGCCAACGTAAGGAGTGTGCATCTGAACTCTTCCAAGTCAGAGAAGAACGTGACAGGAGGGCACACCATAGGAATTCACAGACTCAAGAGGAGACTCAAGGTTGATGAATACCTAAGAGGAGAAATTGTGCAAAGGAAGCACAGAGAGACAAAATTATTGAGGATTATGTAGAGTTCTTCCAGGAGGGCATTGAGCAGGTGCAAGTAGTGCACAAAATAGAACTCTGTTTCGAGTTCAGAGAGAAGAGAAGTGTCAAGGAGAAGGCAGTCACATAGTTACTGAAGACTCTATAGGCTCAGTAAGGTGTGCTTGAGAAGAAGTTTCCAAGAGGGCACTTATATCCCCTCAAGGAGCGAAAGGGGGAAACAAAGTTGTTGAATACCCTAGAGGAAGACCTGTGCAAGGAGTGCACTAGGCCAACACTCACATGAAGTGTTGAAAGACATCCATTGAAATTTTATTCCAAGTAGAAGGAGTGTGCGAAGAGGGGAACTTGTTTCAAGTTCAAAAGCTCGGGAGGTCAAGCGTAGAGTGTGCCAGGAGGCCACCGCAAAGTCTTTTAGAAGATGAATAAGGGTTGAGTCCCTTAGAGACTGAGCAAGTTTGAAAAGCTCAGAAGAGATAGTGCCAAGGGGGCATAAGGGTTGGACTTATTCCAAGTCCCGAAGTTCAGGAGGAATAGTGCAGAGTTTCACGCAAAGCGCAAGTGTGCGCTAGGGCTGAGGTTAACTTCATTACCAAAGCTCAAGAGAGATAGTGTTTCCAAAAATGCAGACGAGACCCAAAGTCACTGGGTTCACAGAGGAATCAAAGGTCAAAGCCTTGGACACTTCAAAATTCTTCCAAGTCAGAAGAAAGTGAAAGCTTAGGAGGATGAGTGACAGTGGTTATCGGATCGAGAACTGTGAAGAATCTGGACCCTTGGATCAGAGTCCAGACAAGAGGAACAAATGCACAGAGTAGGAGAACAGATCTCAGGCGTTAGATCTAAGCGCGTGGACCAACTGTCGTTAGATCCAGAGGTAAGTGCAAGAATTTTGACTCCTTTAAGTGCACAGGAGAGCGGACTTACGAAGTCCCGAACACGAAGAGAAGATCTAGACTGTTAGATTGCAGGAGGTTGTGGACCGTCAATCTGACGCGAGAAAAGTTCGAGGATTCAGACTTTGAAAGATTTGCAAGGAGGAAAAGTGAAAACCTCTGAGGGATGAAGTCGTGAAGTGGAGATCTGGACCTTTAGATCGCGAGAGATTGTGGATTGTTGATATGGCCCGAGTAGAGTTTAGAGATCGGGAGTCGGGAAGAAAGGAGGGAGTTGTTTTCCAAAATCCTGAAACGCGAAGTCCCGATTCGTGAAGTGGAGATTTGGACTGTTGGATCACGGAAAATCATGGGTCGTTGATCTGATATGGAAAATTTCAGACTTCGGACTTCAAGAGAAACAAGGAGAGTTGAATTCTAAGGAAGCGAAGTGCAAAGTCACGAAGCGCTCAAGAGTTGGGCCCCATGTCATAGACGGAGGTCACATCAGTGGAGGATAAAGGAAGGAGCTAGTGTCCTCTAAGCTCTTAGTTCGGAGTTCAGGAATCGGGAGAGTCGGGAGTGACTCATATCAAAATACCCGACGTCCAAAGTTGTGAAGCACCTTTTGGATAGGCATGTGGTCACAACCAGTGGTCACATGGAGAGGAGGCTTGCGCTCAGTGCTTGTTTGCACGGGTGAAGTTTCGGAAGAGGCACTGTGGATTCATTTGTTGGAGATTCCAGCAAGGACCCGAATAGTTGCTCCATCTCTAAGAGTTGAAGATCCATATACCAGGAGGTCAGTAGACCCTACTGAGGTAGGGGCACTGCATCAAGTGGTATCAAAGCCGAGTTCGTCTGTAGATTTCAGGGGAAAGAGACAGAGATAGTTTGATATCATCAAGTGATATTAAAGCTTAAATTTGCTTGCAGACAACAAGAAAAGGAAAGAGAAGATAGTCTGACTACATCAGGTAGTATCAAGAGCTGAATTTTTTCTGCAAAGGTGAGAAGGTGAATAGAGATAATCTAATGACATCAAATGGTATCAAAAGCTGAAGCTCTCCTATAGACAACAAGTTAAGGAGGAGACAGAGTATTGATGCTCTGTGAAGATTTTTGCAAGGGTGCAGAAAATGGTAGACATCCATGTGGGTTGAGGTAAGAGGGTGAACATGCCTATTGAAGGCCATCGATGTGGTTAAGACACTGACCACCAGTAGAAAATCAAATTTGAGATAGAAAAAGAGCTCATGGAGATAAGAGCAAAAATGGAAAAGTTGACATTGAAGATGCAACAAGAGGCAGAGGTACACTGGAGGTATGAATGGCCTCTGAACAGGAAGGTAAAATGGCATGTTTAGAATTTTTTCACCAAAAAGCAGCAACAAAAGTTGAGGAGGTGGCTGAGGGAAGCTGAAAACCTCAGTGACACAAGGGATAAAGTGATTCACATCTGTGAACTAGATATTGGGAGGAATCTCAGTGATGATGAGGAGAAGAGATCAGTTAAGGATCTCATAAACTGCCAGAGGGGCAGAAGTGAACTTTCAAGTTTCCAGGTGGACAATGGAAGCAGATCAGTGGATGATCTCATAGATTGCTAGAAGGGCAGTGATGGAACTTCAAGTTGTCAGGTGGGAATGGAGAGAGATCAGGTGATCTCATAGACTTCTAGGTGGGCAAAGATAAAATCCCAAGTTGTCAGGTGGGAAAGAGAGAAGAGATGAAATCACCTAAGAGTTCATATCAGCAAGGAGTATTGATGGAAGAAGATCATAGGTGTGTTCTGATAATTGGGGGAATTCAAATATTAATGCCAAATATTCCAGCAGAGGCTAATACAAATCTTGCACCTAAGGAGGTGATGCAACAAGAATCCAGAAAGAGGCCATGGGGCCAAATTCTTTTAAATCTAACCGTGTCTTTGATGCAGGTTCAATAGAGGAAGGACAGTCAGTTGTGACTGTCATGATGAAGGAGCAGATATCAGAATCTACCCAAGGAGAAGAGAAAGAGGAGCAAACATTGGAGATGCTCATTCAATGGGAGCAAGAGATGAATATGTTGGAGGATTGGTTGGACAATCCAAAAACAGAAGATGGCTTCCAGGGGACAGTCATGCAGATTGTAGGAGAAGATCATTTAGCAGAATTGCTCAAAAATTTCAACCCAGGAGTTGAACAGGAGACGACTGCAGCACTGGATTCTGTAGCAGAAGAGGAAGCAGACAATATAGACTTTGTTGATCTGTATGAAGAACCAAAATCCCTAGAGAGAAGGGTGATAGTGCAAAGCATGCACATCCAACAGGATAAGTTGGAAACAAGCTAGCCTAGGGATCAGTTGGAGGGATTTGGAGTTGAACCAACACAAGAGGAGATGACATAAGTCAATATGTCAGAGGACGAAGTTGAAGAGCAACTCAGTGTTGAGGCTGCAGAAATGGAGTCTACACCAAAGTGGCCAACTAATTCCATAGGAGATGAAGATAACATGAAGGATTAGATTGGCCAGATTACCATGGAGGAGAAAGAGAACACATTACAATGTGCCCAAGGGATGGAGAAAGAAGAGCATTTAGTGGAATTGCTCAAAATTTTCAGCCAAGGAAATGAACATGAGGCAACTGTAGAATTGGTATCTACAGTAGGAGGAGATGAGCATTTGGATGAATGGCTCAAAAATTTCAGCCAGGAATCTTAGCAAGAGATAACTGTAGAATATGAACCTACAGCAAAGGAGGAAGCAACAGATAGCATGGATATTGTTGATCTGTGTGAAGAACTCAAGGCCCTGGAGAGAAGGGTAGAGATGCAAAGTCATCTTATCCAACAAGTTAAGTTGGAAATTGATGGAGAGAAGATGCAATAGAGAATACTGCGGGAGGAAAGTCGGTCAGTGGATTAGTTGGACAAAGAAATGGATGAGATAAAGAGATTGATGTTGGAAGAAGCACAAGAAGGAGTCATCGGAGAATGATGGAATAGAAGAGGACCTACAAGAGAAGTAGGGCAGCATAGACAACAAGGAAAAGGAGCAGATGAACAACTCCAAGAGAAGGTATGGGACTCTGGAGGATCTCAACAACATGGCAGAGGGAGACATAAGCACAAGCTCATGATTTTCCCAGTAGTGGATTATGATGCAGGAGCATCGTCAACAAAGCTGACATGAGGGACAACTCAGCACCATAGCGCAGCTATTTAAATTAATTGGAATCTAAAAGATGAAATTTTTTTGTAGATCTATTTTGAACGAATGATTGAAGAAGATTGAAACGCTCGAAAAATGAATGATTGCGAGAGGTCTGGGAGTTTCACTCTCAGACTTGAATTTAACGGATCTTGAGTAGTTGTTAGTTGTTACCTTGATAGGAGAGGTAGTCGGAGGGAACCCTAGGAACCGTCTTGTACATGTAGATGCATGGCATGCCCAAATGAGGATATTGGAGGAGTATTGTTATTGAATAGGAGGTAGATTCGTTCTTAGAGAGAGCTTGAGAGAGTCGAGACTCTGTTGCAGTCTGAGATTTTGTACACATCGTAAACATACATTCATGTTAATGAAAAATAACAGTTTTTTCTGCATTTGATTCCTTCTGTATGGTCATATGTTTCATGAAAGTTATCTGTGTGTATATTTGTGTTGTAGATGTATGTGATAGATTCCATATGCCGGGATAGATAGAATCCACTATTTGTTTGAGAACTGTTGAATTGTTTCTAGGTTCTTTAGGCTGTGCAAGGAGTGCACAACAAAGCATTGGAAACTATGTGAGCCAACACAAGGAGTGCACATCTGAACTCTTCTAAGTCAGAGAAGAACGTGCCAAGAGGGAACACCAGAGGAATTCACAGACTCGAGAGGATCCTCAAGGTTGCTAAATACCTTAGAGGAGAAACTGTGTAGAGGAAGCACATAGAAACAGAATTACTAAGGATTCTGTAGAGTTCTTCTAGGAGGGCATTGAGCACGTGCAAGGAGTGCACAAAAGAGAACTATGTGTTGAGTTCAAAGAGAAGATAATTGTCAAGGAAAAGGAACTCACAGAGTTACTGAACACTCTATAGGCTCAGCAAGGTGTGCTTGAGCAAAAGTTGCCAAGAGGACACTTATATCCCCTCAAGGAGCGAAAAGGGGAAACAGAGTTGTTGAATACTCTATAGGAAGACATGTGCAAGGAGTGCACTAGGCCAACACTCAGACCAAGTGTTGAAAGAATGCCATCGGAAGGTTACTCCAAGCACAAGGAGTGTGCGAAGATGAGAACTTGTTTTTAATTCAAAATCTCAGGAGGTCGAGCGTAGAGTATGCCAGGAGGCCACTAGAAAGTCTTTTAGAAGATGCAAAAGGGGCAAGTCCATTAGAGACTGAGAAAGTTTGAGAAGCTCAAAAGAGATGGTGCTAAGGGGGCACAAGGGTCCGACTTATTCCAAGTCTCGAAGTTCAGGAGGAATAGTTCAGAGTTGCATGCAGAGTGCAAGTGTGTGCCAGGGCCGAGGTTAACTTCATTGCCAAAGCTCAAGAGAGATAACATTTCCAGAAACGCAGACGAGACCCAAAGTCACTAGGCTTGCAGAGGAATCAAAGGTCAAATCCTTGGAAACTTAGAAATTCTTCCAAGTTAGAAGAAATTGAAAGCTTAGGAGGAGGAGCGACAGTGGTTGTTGGATCGAGAACTGTGAAGAATCTGGACCATTGGATCAGAGTCCATACAGGAGGAACGAGAGTGCAGAGGAGGAGAACATATCTTAGGCATTATATCTGAGTGCATGGACCAAATGTTGTTGGATCCAGAGGTAAGTGCACAAACTTTGACTCTTTTAAGTGCACAAGAGAGCGGACTTACAAATTCCTGAATGCGAAGAGGAGATCTAGACTGTTAGATTGCGGTAGGTTGTGGACCGTCAATCTGATGCAAGCAAAGTTCAAGGATTCAGACTTCGGAAGATTTGCAAGGAGTACAAGTGAAAACCTTCGAGGGATGAGGTTGTGAAGTGGAGATCTTGACCATTAGATCACGAGAGGTTGTGGATCGTTGATCTGACCCGAGTATAGTTTGGAGATCGGGAGTCGAAAAGAAAGGAGGGAGTTGTTTTCCAAAATACTGAAACGCGAAGTCCCGATTCGCGAAGTGAAGATATGGACCATTGGATCACAGAAAATTGTGGGTCGTTGATCTGATACAGCGGAGTTCAGAGTTCAGACTTCAAGATAAACAAGGAGAGATGACTTCTGAGGATGTGGAGTCCCGAAGCTCTTGAGAGTTGGTCCCCAGGTCATAGCCAGAGGTCACATCAGTGGAGGATAAAGGAAGGAGCTAGTGTCCGCTAAGCTCTTAGTTTAGAGTTAGAGAATCGGTAGAGTCAGGAGTGACTCATATCAAAATACCCGACGTCCAAAGTTGTGAAGCGCCTTTTGGATAGGCATGTGGTCACAACCAGTGGTCACATGGAGAGGAATCTTGCGCTCAGTGCTTGTTCGCATGGGTGAAGTTTCGGAAGAGGACATGTGGATTCGTTTGTTGGAGGTTATAGTAGGGACTCGAAGAGCTGCTCCAGCTCGAGGAGTTGAAGATCCATAGACCGGGAGGTCAGCAGACCCTGTTGAGGTAGGGACACGGCATCACATCATATATCAAAGAAACCATATCGATCCATCTTCATATTTGCATCATATCAATGACAACTCATTGATCCATCTTGATCTATGCATCATGTAAATGAAAACTCATTCATCCATCTTCAACTAAGCATCATATCAATGACAACTCATTGATCCATGTTCATCATCATATGACTATGATTCCACTTGACATCTATCCATTTACATCAATGACAATGCATATTACATTAGTATGCTAAGACATTGTTTCCATGCATATTACATTAGTATGCTAAGACATTGTTCCTTTGGCATCAATCAATCCCTTGACATCAATCAATCAATCCTTTGGCATCAATCAATCACTTGACATCAATCCTTTGACATCAATTAATTAAACCTTTGGCATCAATGACAACATGATCCAACAATTTGATCATATGGCATGGACCATAATTATATTCCATTATTAATCCACATCATAAAATCATTATATGATGTTCCCTACATCGTACGAAAAACCCCACATACTTCTTCATGTTTTCATAACCCACTTTTTCAAAATATATCTCTCTAATATTTTAATTATAACATGAAAGTTATACCACTCTTTTGGGGGATTATCACTTTCGCATTATTCTTATTCCATATTATAAGAAAATAATATCTCGTGTCAAGGCTTATGGTGATACATGAGCTTAGTGGGATTTCCAAGTTACCCTTTGGACTCGATCCTACTTGGAGTTAAATAAAGCGTTGACAAGGTGTTAGCACTAAGAGTCACCCTCATACTACAAGAGGATAAGCCCAGTACCCATAAAAATGTAAATGTATTGAAATGGTTTGAGTAGGTGGATTAGGGCAAGACTACAAAGAGAGAGGAGAATATAACAGAAGTAAATGAAGATCAGTTGGGACCATTGGGCTATGGAGTCATAAGTATAGTGAATAATGAAGGCATTTAAACTTCCTATCGAACAAAAGGATTTGTGTGGTGATGAGGAGAAAGAAGACAAAAAATGTTTGAGTGATGAACCATGAAAGATGGGTAAGATGACAACAGATCCTCTACCATCTCAGGAATCCATAGATCAGAGAGATGCTACATCTAGACAAGAGGAAAAACATAAAATGTCTAATGAACCATGAAACATGGGCATGATGATAGAAGATCCTCTACTGCCTCAGGAATCCATAGATCAGAGAGATTACATCCAAACAAGAAAAACATGACAACATGTAAACTAAGAAGACAGACTGATAAAAACAACTCAAACGAATCTTCAATAACATAATATCTTCAATCCAGGCCCTCGAGCTTACAAACTAAAAAATACAGAGTCGTGCTCCTAAAACTCTCTCAGCTCTCTAGCCTCTGAACCCCCCCCCCTCCGCCTTTACAAAAATTTAACTGATCTATTTATAATCAGATCAGTCCACAACTGCGAGGAGTGTGATCTAGCCATCCCATTCAAATCTTTTGTATGTACATCCTTCTATCATACTGTGTGTGTTTCCTCCTATCAGACGCAAGCTTGGATCAGTATGGGTCTGCAAGAAGAAACCATCCATCGTGGTACCTCGGGTTGATAGCTCTGTCTCCTCGGCCATAGCTTCCATGCCTTCTATTTATGAACTGAGTTGAGGTTTCAATTACTGGTCCCTTTCCATTAAAAGAATCCTCCTCAGGATCAAAGTGCGGCTGGACGATTAGGGGGTGGTCGTGTGCTACTCTCGGATTTGACGCTAAATAATCACATGATTGCGAGGTCATCAAAGGTGGTTTGGATACACACTTCTTTTGAGCCCGCAATTCACCACCTCCCTCCACGTAGCACTTTCGCTGTACCACAGTTTCGATTACAGGACCACTCAAGGATTTTAACGCTCGAGCAAGTTGCTTCCCCGCAATGAAGCATGGTCATTGATCTAGTCGTGGTTTGCGATTTGGGCACCTTTGCTAATTTAACGCCCCGCTAAAGTTTAACCGCCTGCCAGCACTAGGATCCTTCTAACTATGCTTAGATATGGTGCTACTTTTGGCGCTCAGGGACTTCTGATGCTGAACAATAACACCTCCTAAAGGACGATCTCTTAATGCTGACATGGTGGCTTGACGCCACTATGTTAACATGTCATGAAAATAGGGGTGACACGTGTCACGCAGAAATGAGCGAATGACGCAACCAAATGGCCTTACTGAGAGTCACCCTCAAACTACAAGAGGATAAGCCCAGTACCCATAAAAAAAAGTAAAATGGATTAAAATGGTTTGAGTAGGTGGATCGGTAAGTCTGCAGAGAGAGGAAAAGATAACATAAGTAACTGTAGATTAGTTGGGGCCGTTGGGCTATGGAGTCATAAGTATTGTGAATAATGAAGGCATTTAAACTTCCTATCAGACGAAAGGATCTATGTGGTGATCAAGATAAAGAAGATAGAATGTGTCTAAGTGATCAACGATGAAAATGGGCAAGATGACAACAAATCCTCTACCACCTCAGGAATCCATAGATCAAAGATGCTACCTCCGGACGAGAAGAAAAATAGAAAATGTTTGAGTGATGAACCATGAAAGATGGGCATGATGACAACAGATCCTTTACCACCTCAGGAATCCATAGATCATAGAGATGCTACATTCAGACAAAAAGAAAAACAGAAAATGTCTAAGTGATGAACCCTAAAAGATGGGCATGATGACAACAGATCATCTATCGCCTCAGGAATACATAGATCAGAGAGATGCTACATCCAGACAAGAAGAAAAATAGAAAATGTCTGATGAACCATGAAAATAGATCCACTGCCGCCTCAGGAATCCATACATCAGAGAGATTACATCCAGAAAAGAAAAACAAGACAACATGTAAACTAAGAAGACAGTCTGATAAAAACAACTCAAAGGAATATTCAATAACATAATATCTACAATCTAGGCCCTTAGGCTTACAAACTGAAAAGTATAGAACCATGCTCCTAAAACTTTCTCATCTCTCCAGCCTCTGAACCCCTCCCCCCCCCTTTTACAAAAACTTAACTGATCTATTTAGAATGAGATCAGTCCACAACTGCCAGGAGTGTGATCTGGCCATCCCATTCAAAGATTTGAATTGCATCCTTCTATCAGACTGTGTGTGTTTCCTCTTGTCAAATGCAAGCTCATATCAGTATAGGTCTACAAGAAGAAACCGTCCATCATGGTACCTCGGGCTGACATCTCTGTCTCCTTGACCATAGCTTCCATGCCTTCTATTTATGAACTAAGCTGAGGTTTCAGCTACCAGTCCCTTTCCATTAATTGAATCCTCCACGAGATCGGAGTGCGGTTTGACGATTAGGCTGCGGTTGCATGCTGGTCTTGGATTTGATGTTGAATAAGCACGTGATTGCGGAGCCGTCAAAGGCAGTTTAGATCCACACCACTTTTGATCCCGCAATTCACCACCTCCTGCCACGTAGCACTTTCGCTATACCACGGTTTTGATTGCCAGACCGCTCAAGGATTTTAATGCTCGAACAAGTTTCATCCCTGCAATGAAGCATGGTCGTTGATCTAGTCATAGTTTGTGATATGGGCACCTCTGCTAATTTAGTGCCCCCGCTAAAGTTTAACCGCTCGCCAACACTAGGATCCTTCTAACTACGCTTAGAGATGGCGCTACTTTTGGTGCTCGGGGACTTTTGACGTTGAAAAATAACACCACCTGAAGGATGATCTTCTGATGCTGACATGGTGGCCTGATGTCACTATGCTGACATGTAATGAAAAGAGGGGTGACACGTGTCACACGGACATGAGAGAATGACACAACCAAATGACCTGGAATAAGTGCCACGTTTTGGCACCAAATGGATGCCACATGTCATGACTGATGAGGGCTCCATATGTCAGAACTGATGGGTGCCAAGTACTTTGGAATTTTGGACATGTAGAGCTGGCATAATTCTCGGAATAGTATAGGCACGGGTGACATGGCAACCTGAAATGAATGTTGGAGCTCCGAAGTGAGCGACGACTGTCGATCTAATGAGGACATGCGGCAGAGATCTGTGGACTCTAGGAGAAAGTGCTCTAGAGGAAAAACGAGATGGACAGAGCCAAAACTTCTGAAGCTCGAACTCCCAAAGTAAACTACCACTGTTAGATTTGGACGGACACGCGACAGAGATCTGTGGACTTCAGGAGAAAATACTCCAGAGGAACTCAAGAGGGGAGGTCCCAAAACTCCCGAAGCTCGAAGTCCCAAAGTAAATTATGACCGTCCGATGGAGAAGGACGTGTGGTGCTTGTTGTAACTTCGTGAAAAAGTACTTCGGAGGAAATCTAGAGTGGAGAAGTCGAAACTCCCGAAGTAAATCATGATCGTCCGATCTAGAAGAACGTGTGTTGCTTGATCTATAACTTCGGGCAAAAGCAACTCCGAGGCTTCTGCTTGGTCGCTAATCCTCACGCAACTTTGACATTTCGAATGCACGAGTCGCTAATATGTATACGGGATCTCCGCCTTTGAAACATGAATCTGTCTACTTGCCTATATTTCAAGCCCGAAATGGACTGCTTTTGAATGTTGCGCTTGGATGCTTCCTGTGTAGACCACAGACTTGGACGACCTGCTGTACTTAACAACTATATGTCATAACACAAGGCATGATGCAAAAGATTATTAAGGGCATGGAAACTATATTTTGCATTGTTCTATATGTGAGACCATCCAGACTATCGTCATATTTCCTCCTTTAAGCGAAAAAACATTTTATTATGACGAGTTTAATGCAAATATTTGGAACATATCAAGGCCTAAATAGGGAGACCTTTCATCTTAATTACTCAGGTTAACAGCAATGAGGGACACGTATATCAGTTGTGAATAAGAATTGCAAGTTTCTGCATAAGGAAATTCAGGAAACCTCGAGAATTACCCAAAACATAAAACGTCCAACAACATAATGAATGCTTCCGAGAACGAAAAGCAGTAGAGGTTCGGATTATTTTTTTTCGAAGATGAAAAGGACACCAGTTATTTGCTGACGTACATGGCATTGGAAGCCAACGTACATAAATTATTGTGACCGGTAAAATTATGAAAGAGTCCAGGCTCTATCCATTACCAGAACGAATGGCCTGCCGTCTTGTATATTGGAGGTGCTCATGAAATGGATTCTTTCCAGCACTATTGAAGCATCTAGCGTACTCTTGACTGTTCAGATCGTCAATCTAGCATATTGAAGCAGGCATGCTATTTGTTGGAGCTTGTTGTTGAAATAACTATAGGAAGATTTTGGAGTTCAGGCTGAAAGGATTATATTTTTCCAAGCATGTTGTTATAATGGTGCAACATGACTGTGATCCAGAAGGGACAAGGTAGCAAGTTTTGTTAAAACGCCTTTACAGTCGGAGCACTTTGTGTGCTCTACCACCGTTGCAAAAAAAAATAAGTGACACATCGACGCATTATCTCCAACTTCTATATATGAATCTGCATAAAGAAATCTGCATAAACACGGTCGACCATCCGCCTCTGAATCAAAACCCAACTACTTGTAAACCAGGTCGAAGATGTTAGCCGCATTGAACAGCTCCGGGAGAGATGTTTTGCAGCTTGATGCAAATCTTCTACAAGCCAGTTATCAAGAGATAATACGCAAGCCCATCCAAGAGGTTCATCCAAGACGTACACAGAGACTGATATGCGAATAAGGGAAAACAATAACGATTGTTTTTTTTTTTTGACTGAGTATTATTTCCATATATTTATAAAAAAAAAAAAAAAAAACCCAGGCGGTTACAACTGGTTTACTCTTATTACTCCAAACGAACTTAACAACTCAAACTGTTCAACACCATAAAATAAGCACCAAACAGCCAGCGCAAAAGGAGAAAAAATTGACAGAAAGAAAATTCGGTGAGAGAAAAACTTTGGCAGAAAATCTATAGAGGTATGCTTGGAGTGCTGTGAGGTTTTATTCTCCTTTTACATGTTCAGCAGGGATTGACGGAATCGTTGGAAGGAGGCGTCATGCAAAGCAACGAAAAGATAAAACAAGGATGAGCTTGTTCACCTTTATAAGGTGAATGTTTATTTGTTAGTTTGTTGTATTCACCCTCGATTTTATTCGACGCTAATAGGTTTTTAATATGCAGGTTTTTTCCTTGTGACTGGCTATCATTGCTCCATTCCATTTCTAGCTCATGTTTTTTTTTTTCTTTTCTACTCATAGACTTGTAGATTTCTTTTCTACTCATAGACTTGTAGATTTCTTTTCTTTTCTACTAACGATATTCTTGTCTCTTCTCGCCTAGCCCCACGAGATGTTGAAATGTTGGTGTTGGGGACTCTTTAGTCCATTGACGTCAACAACACTCTTTTATCTATCTTTTAGAAAAGATTTATGTTAAGTGGATATTTTTCTTTTTTTTTACCTTCTATTCTTCTACTCATCCTTGCATATGCATTTTTTCTAGTAGGAAGCCTGATTTCCTTTGATCTGCAGAATGTTATG
>JASDQU010736623.1:373000-386020 GCA_032191745.1 Picea mariana
AAGCTCGTCATTGATTTGTAAGTGTATTTCTCATGCAAAACTTCTTGAATGAATGGTTGTAGGTTAAACCTCTTACATTTATGGTTACATTGTTATTATTTTGCTTAATCATTGAAACCCTAGGTAGCAAGCACACAAGTAGGTCCTTGCTTCATGTCCCCATGATAGAAGACTTGCTTTAGCCATTGATTAAGGAGAATATAGCCTAGCTGTTGCTACACTAATTCCCCTTTTTCTGAGTTAGTTTTGAAACATAAATTGAAGAAAGAAGATGTCCTAGGCCTAATTGAGTTTACACCTAGGGTTTTGACTTTTTAGGGTTTGAAGGGCCTTTCTCTTGCAACACCTTTCACCCTTAGATTTATGTTTTGAAGCTAGCCATTTTGCCAAGGATTTTTAAGGAAAGAGGGAGGAGCATGAGGCCTTGCTTAAGAAACATTGGAATGAGCCTCCTCCCCTTAGGGTTTTGACTTTAGGGCCCTGCCATTGCAGCACCTTAGAGCCTAACTCTCCTGTCCTTATATTTAGATTCTCCCGAGACCTAGCCTTACTTCTTGACTCCATAATACCCTAAGGCACTAGTCTAAACCTCCAACGTTGAGATTCTTGTGTCCAAACAACACTTTCAAACCTCTTAAATTTGAAACCCTAACTAACCCTAAAGTCTCACTAACCCTAATTTGAAGATGATGTCATGCCTAGTTTGAACTCTTGGTTAATGGAAAACATTGTGGCTTGGTCATCTAGCAATAGACATTGATGTGTTGATAATTTTCATTAACCTATTTGCAAAACGTTGAGCTCTTTGTCTATGAAACGAACCCTAAGAAGGCTGACGTCACCTTTAGTAAGCCTGACGCAGCAATCTTGTCTTGAATGAGCATTTTAATGATATTTGGTGCATGGTGTTAATTCAAAGATTGATTGTGTTTATTAATGTCATATCATTTCCAGTATTATTGAGAAGTAATATCATAAGCCATAGTCATTTTTTGCAATCATTGACTTCGTCAATAATTACTGCTATTATGCTCATGAATATTTAAATGTTGATAGTCATTAATCTATAAAGTGCTAACCACTTTAGTGTGCATTAGTTTTGTCGTTTCCTTGTCTCGCAAACAGATGCTTCTTCAATGGAATTTCTTCATATTGACTATCTTCTTGGCGGTAATCTATGAAGGGAAAACCTACTTTAATCTGCTAAGCCTTAATCCCTTGACCCTTTCCTTTCAGCACCCCGGATTACTAGGGACGTCTCCCTTGGGTTTAGCCACCCTAAATAGAAAGAGCCCCCCATCGAGGTGACAGTGGGTGGGGAAGCTCCTGTTATGCTAGTTTGATCCTTACTTTTCAAGCTACCTAACCTAGACTACAAACTGAGCGATAACAAGGTATACCCTGAAATCCAAGTTCTTGGTCACTGTTGTTTTAAACCAACTTTGGCCTATTCTAGGTAAGCCGGTTCTTGTAGTGATGGAAGCTTCGTCAATTATCATTTCCAGAGAGCCCATGATAGCTTTCTTTCCATCATATGACTTGGCAAAGACTTATGTTGTTTCCTGGTGATAAAATTCCTGTAAATTTTCCACATATGTCATACATCCTGCGTCTGAGAAATGCTTCTGCACATTTGGATAAGACTGCAAAAAGGATAAATTATCTGGCTCTTTCCTCAACAGTAATCCTCCTTTCTTCCTCACCATATGCGACTTGAACTTCGGTCGATTTTCACATGGTAATCTTCTTGATAAAGGCGCTGGTGAAAACTCCCTGTGTTATCAATTAAAATATGAAACCTCATCATAGAAGTTTGTGAACACCGTGAGTTCAAAATAAGAAATGATGATTTGATGTCGTCGGCTAGATGGTAATTTATCCTCTGTCTTCAATGATGATTGAGAGTTCATCACCTCAAACCCTCATCTTGTTGTCGCACGAAATATGTGACCACGATCCACCATAGTGTCCTGTTAAAACGTGAACAATGGTATCATCATCATCATTTGTTTCGACTAGCTTGCAATGATGATTGTATGACGTGTGGTTGGCATGTCCCTTTTTGGTTTCTGGAGTCATTGAAGAGAAATCCATGTTAGCTCTTTCACCAGCTTGCTTGATGCAGGGGGTACACTTTAACCATTGAAACCCGAGGCTTTCACCAGCTAACTTCAA
Organism: Picea mariana; assembly: GCA_032191745.1. NCBI lineage: Eukaryota > Viridiplantae > Streptophyta > Pinopsida > Pinales > Pinaceae > Picea > Picea mariana. The sequence goes on from JASDQU010736623.1 coordinate 375,176, forward strand.
CTTCAAAACAAATGTTGGTTGTTGAAAATCTTTTTCACAAATTTTTGAAAAGACCTTTTGAGGATCAATTTATTTCTAGGATACAATCTTAAATCCTATGTTTTGACACTTCTAAATTCTAAAAATTTATATAGAATCCTATAAATGACCACGCTATCACCTACAAAATGGAACAAATTGACAGATCTATTTTGGGAGATAACATTTGGCTCCAACTGGGATGGATACCTCCCTGTGACGTCACCAAGAACCTAGCTTGAATTAGTATCCTTTATTACAACTTGATTCAAAACTGATTTTACTTAGTACCATTGGGCATGGAGTTATTGATGAAACAAAACAAAAACAAAAAAACTGAAAAGAATATGTACAAAGAAAACAGGCTTTAAGGAAAGCCTCATGAAAAGTAGGGTTTCAGAAACCTCCCGTTGAAAGGGCCACCTGATACTTCTTCACCTGCAAGATCTTGGAGGACAAAGGTATTATTCTGTTGAACTGTTGCTTTGACAAATGGACCTGTCCAGAGCGCATCGAATTTTCCATGTTTCCATTTTCCTGCCTTGCTGCATCCCATTTTAGAACCAAATCCCCTGCTTTGAAAGTATCTGCCTTAACTTTCCTGTCAAAAGTTTCCTTCATCTTCCTGTGGTGTAACTCTGTCTTTTCCAGTAGTTGTTCTCTATCTTGCTGCAACTTTACCAAGTTGTGGATCCTCCTAGTTAGATCATTCGGTTCGGAGTCAGCTTCTTGTAAAAATTTTGCAAGTCGCAGTGTAAGTTGAACAGGAAAGATGGCTTCAGTTCCATATACTAACTTGAAGGGGGATGTACCAATTGACTTTTTATCTGTAACTCTGTCAGCCCACAGAGAAAATTTCAACTTGGAATCCCAGCCCTTGGTATTTTGTTCAAGTAACTTCTTTATGATTCTGACTAAACTTTTATTCGATGACTCAGCTAAGCCATTTCCTTGTGGATAGTAAGCAGTAGAATGTACTAGTTGAATTCCCATCTCTTCACATAATTTTACCAAGTGTTTATCATTAAAAGCAGCAGCGTTATCAGTGACTATTCTCTTAGGGAAACCAAATCTGAAGAATATGTTTTCTTGTAGAAAATTAATGATGACAGTGTGATTGGCATTTCTTGTAGGAATGGCCTCAATCCATTTTGTAAAATAATCAGTGGCAACAAGGATCCATCTATGATGATTTCTAGAAGGCGGGTGAATATCACCTATGAAGTCCATACCCCATTGCTAGAAAGGACCTGTGACCACAACAGGTTTGAGGAGGAGAGATTTTAGCTGTTGTTTGCCTGCAAACCTTTGGCATTTATCACATGTTTTCACAAATTCACACACATCTGAAAATAAAGATGGCCAATAGTAACCAACTCTCAGGATTTTGTGAGCGGTAGTCTTCCAATAGTGATGTCCTCCACACTCACTATTATGAAATTCAGTCATGATTCTAGTTGATTCTTCTTGGTTTATGCACCTCAAGAGTATCCCTATTGTATTTTTCCAGAACAATAAGTTGCCATTAATGCAAAAATTTATGGCTTTGAGCTTTAAGTCTCTCCCTTATGTTCTTGTCAAATATGAAGGAACTGATAAAGTCTGCAGAAAATATAAGATGTGGCTATACCATTCACAGTTTAGGTGAGGTGAAACCTGCAATTTCTCACTTCCTTTGTCCTCTGAAGACTGAATATTTTTTGCATTTACACTCACCAAATTTATCTCAAGCAACATACAATTTTATTCTACAAGAATCTTGGCAAGGCCTTGACCTTTCACAAGTTTTGTTGGCTTGATCTTGACATCAAATTCAATTAAATTTTCTATCCACTTACTCCTTTTTCCATCTATGTTGGGTTGCATAAGCACATCTTTCACTGAGCTTGAAGATACATAAGCTATTACCTTGGCTTGAAGGATGTAAACTCTGAAGGCTTTTAATGACTTGATGAGTGCATATGCTTGTTTTTCCAACGGTTCATACTTCACTTCAGCATCTCTCAAGACTTCACTGAAGAAGGTGACTGGCTACTCATGATCATCAACATTTCTCTACAATAGTACAGATGCAATTGTATCTTTTGAAGCAAATGAAAAGATATAAAACTCCTTGTCAAAGTCAGGGCTGATCAAAACATGGGCTGTCACAATGGCTTCTTTGATAGCATTGAAGGAGTGTTTATCTTCTTAAGTCCATCTTACTTCAGAATTATTTCTTAACATACAAGTAATGTGCTTTGTAAGTTCTGCAAAATTTAATATAAACCTCCTGATAAATTTTATAGTTCCAAGGAAAGACTGAATATCCTTTTTTGATCTGGGAAGAGACAATTTTTTAATGGCTTCTACTCTTTTTGGGTCAATCCTTACCCCATTAGCTGAAACAATATGTCCAAGCAATTTCCTATCTTTAAGTGCAAAATAAGATTTCTTAGGATTAAGAGAAATGCCATACCTTCAGAATTTTAGGAAAGTCTTTCTCAAGTGTTGCAAATGATGTTCATGGCTGCCTGAAAAAATAGTCATGTCATCAAGATATATCAAGACAAATTTGTCTTTCTCTCCAACGAATGCGATGTCCATTTCCCTCTGGAACATTGCTTCCACATTCATCAATCCAAATGGCATATTTTCGTACATAAATCTACCCCATGGAGTGGTAAAAGCAGTCTTTTCTCTGTCATCTGGATGGACAATGATCTAATTGTATCTGGAGAATCCATCAATAAAGGACATCACATTTGATCCTGACACCTTCTATAGAATGTGTTCCATTTTGGGCAGCGGGTAGTTGTCTTTCCTAGAACATTTATTCAAATTTCTGAAATCCACACAAAGTCTGATCTCTCCATTTTTCTTCCAAACAGGCACAAGGTTAGCAATCCAATCTGAGTATCTGAGAGGTATAATGATTTGGGCATCCAATAGCTTCTTGATCTCCTTTTCCATGGTAGGTAGCAACATAGGATTGAAAGATCTAAGTTTCTGCCTAAATGGTTTTGTATCTTTGTTTAAAGGAATCTTGTGTTGAATTATCTCAATGTTGAATGTCTTTAAGTCATCATATTGCCAAGCAAAGATATCATCAAATTCTTTTAACAAATCACTGTAATCGGCCTTTTGTTTTTCAGTCAGATGGGAAGCTAAGTTGACATATTTAGGATCTTGTTCACTAGCTACATTATAATGAAAGACTTCTGAGTCCTCTTCCTTCTCTTCCATTTTGATAGCCACATCGTTATTATCAAAAATATTTTCTAAAGGGACCAATCCTTTAGGGATTCTGTTAGTGGACAATTGAACTATTTCATGTGCTGCAATTTTACTTCTGAGCTTTGGCTTTTCAGCTTCCTCATCATGTTCATTTTCCAAATCAATTTGCAAATCTGTGAACTCATCTATTACTACAAGAAATCTGGTGAGTTCGGCATCATCTTCTAAAACCTTACAAAACTGTACATTATCAAGGAGTGATGGCATATACTTTACTTGGATTTTGTAATTCAATTTAGGGGGTAGAGGAGGTATAAAAGTACAGGCTGATACAGCTAATGAATCAGCCAATTCATTCATTGCTCTGGGTATGTATGAAATTTTGAAATCTGTAAAAGTATGGATCGTTGTCAAAACTTCATCCCTATAGGATTTCATCCTAACATGTTTGGCCTAGAAGGATTTGTTTACTTGCTGAATGATTAAATCTGCATCTTCGAATACCTGTAGTCTTTGAATCTTTATCTCTTTGGCTACATTTAATCCCAGGAGCAACGCCTCATACTCTGCAATTTTGTTAGTCACTTTAAAATTAAGTTTAAAGGATAAGTGAGAAGTTTTCTTTGAAGGAGAAATTAACACCACCTCTGCTCTTGCTGATTCTTTAGTACAAGCGCCATCAAAGAACTGTTGGAAGATTGGTTGTTGTCATTGATGTCAACCCTAGTCATGGGTTTTGGACCGCAAGATTGATAAAGGTATTTGGACATGAAGGACAATGCACATGCATATACAACACCCATGAATAGATAGTATACATCATGTTGTTTCTGGTGGTATGTGACACGTCACACGGATCCTCATGGTTGAGGATAAATGAATTTTTGAAGATGACAAAGTGAATTGAAGAAGGAAGCACATGTAGGCCTTGAAATTAATTAAGGAAAATAATTACAAAATAAGAAAGTGTCAGGTCATCCCTAATGTTAAAAGAAAGTGACATAAATTGTATAAATAAACATCATTATACATTCATTTGATACAAGTCTAATTTCAGAGGTAATAAGAAGAAAAGAAGGTAGTATTTCAAGTGAGGATGAAGTCTTTTGGTGATGTGTTCTAAGGTATGTTATTTTTAGGTCATCTTACCATTTTTGCTATAAATTTTTTTCTAGAACAATTTAGATGGTGAAATAACTATGGTATTGAGAAGAAATATCAAGGTACCTCTGGTAAAAATTTCAGCTCTTGATTCGCTATAATTATGGAGATACACTCTATGGAAGATAGGGTTTGGGACCAATCCTCAAGCTAGTCAATAAACAGGTGTTCCGGGTAAAACAGTCATAACTTTTTCATACAGAATCCAAATGTAGTGAGACCACTTCCATTGGAATGAGTATCGACTTTCATTTCTTGTGTACGAGTTTCAGAATCAGATGTTAAATATTTGTCGTGGGGCATGCTGTACAAGTTGGGTCTTTTGAACAGACCAGAATTGAATAAAGTCTACCATTATTTCTATAACCTCTTTTTGGGGAGGATTCAAGGAGTGAAAATTAGAGGAGTTTCAGAGAATACATTGAGTAATATTATCTATAGGATCAGAGTACTCCAAGAATTGAAGAATTGCAAAAATTGAAGAAGTCTCAGGAAGCATTATCATGTTCTATGTGATGATTGGTTGATGGTGATGATTTAATGTAAAGTTTTATTATCTCTCATATATTCTTGGGTGGAAGGAAGGGGAAAAGATGGAGAGTTCAAATTTCTCTTGATATTGGACGATTGTATCTTCCTCTTGGAGTTTTATCCCTCCCTCTACATTTGGAAGTTGTAGCTACCTTTGGAAGTCANTAGGTACCTTTGGAAGTCATTACTTCCCTTGAACAATAAACTATTGATTATTTCTCATATATTGTGCATGGTGTATTATGGTGTATTGGTGTAACTCTTATACTATTGTTCATTGCTCATTGGATATAGTTGAATGGTTTAAGTATAAGTTGAAAAAGGTTTTAAATTTTACTTGACATTGATTCACCCCCCTCTCAGTATCAACAAGAACATGGTCCAAAGGTCGTCTTCTGCTACGTCTGTGGACTGAACTGTGGGCTTCCTAAGAAACAATAAATCTGGTAATAAATCATCAATTTGTAATATGCAATATCCCATACCTATGTCAACTGAGTAAATAGGATGGTTGGATGGATTTTGATCATCACTGATAACATATGCAAGATGTGACTCCCTGTATAGTCTTTTGTTTACTCCTCCAAAAACAGGGATAGTAGCATATGAGAGATCCATTTGAAGAGTTCCACCTAGCCTCTTCATCCACGATCTTGATAAAAAACATCCAAATTTAGGCAGGATCTCTGTTACTAATACATCCATAACCATAGTTTTCATAGATTCCTAGGTCAAAGTTACAACCAAGTCCTTGATCATTCCAAGACATTTAACTTTCTGAGAGTCAAATGAGAAAAGATCATGGTAAGACTTGGTAATATCTAATCCAAGCTCATCCATAACCACCTTTAGCATTGAGTTGTGAGAGGCACCAAAGTCTAACAGAGAGTTATGTAATGTTTTGTCATGAATGTTCAAAGAGATATAAAAAGGTGGACATCTTTCATCTCTATCTTCTATCATTTGGCCCAAAATAATGGTTGGCTTGTCATCATATATATTAAGAATATCAGTGGAGGGGGATATGAACTTGGGGTCAAGAGTTTTGAGGATATCTCTCTTGAATGTTTCATTCTTCATTAACTCAACCAAAGGGATGGGGATTTTAATTTTCTATATTTCAGCCTCAAAATTAAAAGAATAAGAAGTTTTATCAGAAACTTTTACCTCATTTGAAGGAGCTTTCAAAACACTTTGTTGGTCATTAGGGGTCTGATTTTTCTAAATTTGTTGTTTGGCAAGGACAACAGTCTTCTTTGGAGGAGTAGGTTTGTTTACTTTTGAAGAGGTTGTTTGTTGATTCTTTGATATTTGATCCTTTTGCTTGATAGGGGTAGCAATCTTCTTATGAGAAGTTGGTGCATTATGTTGGGCAGTATTTGACTTAGATACGAGATTATATCTGTTCTTTTCTTCCATTTGAAAAAGACCATTATCAGCAGAAGTTTCATCTATCTATTCGATCATCAATGCCTCTTCATAGTCATGCTATGTCAGATAAGACTTCCATATATCATCCCCAACGCAGTGAATATTATCCTCTCTGTCTTCTTGATAATCACCTTCATCTTCATCCATCACGACATTTTGAAGAGGAACCTTTATCCTCTGATCCTCAATAGGGTTTCTCTCTCTCTACAAAATCTGCATTGGCCGGTTATTTCTTCTGAAGTTATTTGGATTCTGATTGGGGTTTCTACTTGCATAATCATAAGTACCCCTCCCCTTGACAAGCTACTTGTTTTCAATTTTGAGTTTAGATATCTCAGAGGTTAAAGACTCTAACATTTTAGACATCTTATCTAATTTTAGATTAGTATTAGATGAAGAGGAAGATTCATCTCTTGGATTTCTTCTATCAGTGTTTCCCTTCAACTTATGAGCAGCCAATATATTTGATTCCACTTCAAGGGAAGAATCTTGCATCAGAGATAATGTAGGTGACCTCCTCTTTCTCAACAACAAACAGAATTCTGAATCAAATGAATTGGCATATGTGATTTTAGCAAAGGCATCTAAAGGATTTATCTCAGCTGGTATTTTACTGTACATCCTATTGAACCTTTTAGTGAAATTGGAGACTGATTCACCATTTTCTTTCCTTAGATTTCAAAATTCAGTAATATAGTACCAAAAATCTCTTCTATCACCCCAGTGTTTCAAAAAGATATCATCCAATTGCTCTATGCTAGCTATTGAACCAGCAGGAAGTTCTTTGAACCACTTCCTAGCATGGCCATCTAAGCTTTGGACAAAAACTCGGGTCCAAACATCTTCCTCTTCAATGTTAAGGTTTTCTTCATAACTATAAAAGGCCTCTACATGTTCTTCAACAGTCACATCGCCTTCACCTGTGAATTTGGGCATGTACTTATGATAGTCTCCTGTTAGCATAGATGATACTAGATTTGGAAATATTAGTGGTGCATACCTAGCAGCTAGGATTTGTTGCATCTTGGTCAAAGGAGGGGGTGCAACCATAATGATTATGGGTGAGAGAGGTGATAGTTTTCTCTCTGATTCCTCAGCACTAGGGGAATTTAATTTTAAAAAAGGTGAATTCTCTAATAGGAAAGAAGTCTGATATGAGGCTCTATAGAAATTTTCATGTTGTTCAGCTAAGTTTTCTTCACCTTTAGCAGACAACTCTTGAAGAAGATGTTCTTCAGCAAGGAGGCTAGTGTAGATGTTTATATGATCTTCTTTCTGTTCTAAATGAAAGGACTCAAGAGAGGAAGAGCTATGATTTCTTTCTAGGGTCTTTGATGACTCTTCAACCAAATTTGAGTCTATCACTTCTCCAACAATGACATTTTTCTGTCGATAAGAAATAATTTATTCTTCTACAATGGTTACAGTTTCTTTTTCACTAACAATCTTAGTGGAAGAAGATTCAATTTTTTATGTAGTAGATTCCTTAGAACTAAAAAGAGGATTACCTTTAGTGCTTGATTTTGAAGTCTGACCTTGGAATGATCTTCCTCTTCAAATAATTAGTTCTGGGTTGGGCACTAGTGTGACAGGTGATTCTTGTAGATTCGCCCTGGTACTGATTCTCTTTGGAGCCAGGATGAACTTGTGGAGTCGCCAAATAGATAATAACAACCAATTTAATGCCTAATCTTTGTCTATCTTCAAAGATCAGCTCTGTGTCGTATCCCAGGAAAGCTGAGCTTCAGTCTCGGGTCCTCGGCAACGGCGCCAATTTGTTAGCTCTCCAAGAAACTCTTTGGGGTTGTAAGCCAAAGATTCTTGGCAACTTAAGAAAAGATAATTTTGGTATGCTTGGATAAATGGGATAACTCAATAACTAATGAAATGGACAACTCATCATACATTTGAATAAGACAGTGCTTTTAGAGATCAATAATCAGACAAAATAGTTTAAACAGGGGATGAAGAATACTAATCTTGGTAACCAAATACAATAAGGTGCATGGTCATACAAGATAGCAAGGATGTTCTCCAATTCAATTTTATGAGCTTAATAAAGAGATGACGGTATTTAGAAGCTAAGACAAACCGAATTCAAGTGGAGAGAGACGAAATACATGACCAATTTGATATTGAAGACAAAAGAAAACTGTAATTATATTATCAAATAAGAGTCTATTACAGTAGCCAAAATGTATCCAATATTGAACCTCGATATATTAAAAAGATAGGCATTTATAGCCTTTACAACAAGTCTAAGATCCTTAAAAATTGGATCTAGATTTCTAAATATAGAAAGTCAAACTAACTGAATACAATAGGATAATTAAAGAACTAGTTCCTAGGGCTCGAACTGTCTTCTTAGTTGATCTTGATATGGTCTTCATCACTTCTATGTCTCTAATGTGTCGTGGAGGGAAAAGACACGTGTCTTCAAAGGATAGAAATCTTTCAACAACTGTAACCAAAACTTTAGTTGACCAATTAAACATTCACCCCCAACATCTCCACGAATATTTGATACTGAATGTTTCTTGATTTGGTGATTAATCTTTTGATACTCACTTACCCTTTAAATCACTCCAAAATCACTCTATTCCAGCTTAGCTTTCCAAAATTCTCATTTTGTAGTTTCACTGGCTATTTCGCCTTAAGATTTGCTAATTAGTTGATGAAAGCTCTGCTTTTCAACAACTAATTGGTTATAATTTCGCCTTCTATGTTGGTGAAAGGTCTGTTTTGGTCAAAAAGGAAACCTTTCATATTCAAAACTGTTGTTCCATCAAAAACTCAGTTTTCTTTTGATTTCTCTCCCTGCAAATTTTTAGCAACCTGGGCCAGCACCTGTAAATCTGGATGTGTGTTAATATTTTCCTTCAATTTTTTGATTTTCCTCTTCAAGCGCTTAGCTAACCACCATAAGATGTTATAATCCTTTGTGATTTTCTTCTTCTTCTTTTTTTCTTTAATACTTTCACATGCTAGCTTCTCAAAAGTTGCATTTGTCTTTGCAAAATTCTCTGATAAGGCTTTATATCTTTCCTTTATCACTCTTTCTAGAACCTCCTATTGTGTTATTACCTCTTTCAGCTCCTTAATCTTTTGTGATTTCTTTGATTTGTTCTTTCTTGAGGTTTCACCTTCATCTCTGGGAGTAACAGCTTCATAATCCTGTGTAATTGCCATTGAGTACTCTGGAATTTTGATGGTTGGACTTTCATCCTCCTTTTCTGGCTCTGTATCTGAATCTTTGTATGGAAAATTTATAACATTTGTCTTTCTCACTATGGATTGCTTTGAGTTTGTTTAAAAATCTAGTTTCTTTTTAGCTTTCTTGGGCTTTATTCTAGAATTTTTGTCCTCTAGTGGTTTTGCGAGAGCTCTCCTCCTCCTTGAGCTACTCTKAGGAGTTGACTGTTTTTTTCCTTCTTTCTTCTTTTCATTATAGGTTGAGTTTGGGTCTCAAAACCTTCCCAGAAAAGAAAGTGCAGCCAAGTTCTTTCTCTTCCTCTCAGTTCTTCCAAAATGATTATTTTAATCGGGCCATAATGAAAAAGGGCATTTTTTATGCTTAAAGGTTCGGCTCTGATCTTCTTACACACTTTGGTTAGGATCTTATGAAGGAAGGAAGGAAAATTCAGAAGGATCTTCCCTGTGAAATGATCTAGAAGTCTAAAATGATATAACATTAACTTGTCATACCTGCCTTTTGAGGTTAAGTATAATTGAATGCCTTTGAACAGATCTTTCCATTCATCTTCCAGGTAAGAAACATGGATTCTTTTTTTCCAGGTTATGCTTTAGAATTTTGCCTTGAGGTATACCTTGAAATCCAAGTTCTTGGTCACTGTTGTTTTAAACCAGCTTTGGCCTGTTCTGAGTAAGCCAGTTGATGTAGCGATGGAAACTTCGTCAATTATCATTTCCAGAGATCCCACAATAGATTTATTTCCATCATATGACTTGGCAAAGACTTATGTTGTTTCTTGGTGATAACCTTCTTGTAACTTTTCCACATATGTCATACAACCTGCATCTGAGAATCGCTTCTACACATCTGGATAAGACTGCAAAAAGGATAAATTATCTAGATCTTTACTCAGCAGTAATCCTCCTTGCTTCCTTTCCATCTGCTACTTGAACATTGGTCGATTTGTACACAGTTGACATGGTAATCCTCTTGATAAAGAAAAGGCTGGCTCTGGTGAAAACTCCCTGTGTTATCAATTAAAATATGAAACCTCATCATAGAAGTCTATGAACACCGCGAGTTCAAAATAAGAAATGTTGATTTGATGTCGCTGGATGGATGGTACTTTCTCCTCTATATTCAATGATGATTAAGAGTTCACCACCTCAAACACTCATCTTGTTGTCGCACGAAATACGTGAGCATGATCCACCATAATGTCTTGTTAAAACGTGAACAATGGTATCATCATCATCATTTGTTTCAACTAGCTTTCCATGATGATTGTATGATGT
>JASDQU010736624.1:12661-23020 GCA_032191745.1 Picea mariana
CTGTTGAATATGCCGCATGTGCTCCTCCCATGTTCTGTTGAATATGAAGATGTCATCCAAATAGACCACCACAAAGGAGTTGGTGAAGGCTCTCAATACATAATCCATCAACCTCATGAAAGTGGCTTGGTGCATTTGTTAAGCCAAAGGGCATGACTAGCCATTCAAAGAGACCTTCTTTATATTTGAAGGTTCTCTTCCATACATCAGTTGGTTCGATGGGAACCTGGTGGTAGCTAGAATTTAGGTCAATATTTATGAATAAATTTCCCCCCTTGAGTTGGTCAAGAAGGTCATCAATCCTAGGAATAGGGTACCGGTTCCTGACTGTGATTTTGTTTAAGTCTATGTAATCAATGCAGAGTTGCCAAGTCCCATCCTTCTTATGCACCAGTACAATCGAGCTTTCGCAAGGGGAGGATCTAGGTCTGATGTGCCCCTTTTGAAGAAGCTCTTGGATATGACGCATGATTTTGTCATTTTCTATCAACAAGCGATGATAGACTAGTCCATTACTTAGAGGTGCACCGAGGGTCAGATCAATTGGATGCTTGAATTGGGAGTGTGTCAGTACCCCTGTAGGTGATGAGAATATGTATATGTATTCTTCCACAATTCCATCCACTTTCTTCTGCTACAAAGAGAGGCTTTGTGTATAGGCCACAGATGTGGCGATGACCTTCTTCTTACTGTGAGCATGGATCACAAAGAAGACAAAATTCCCGGTTTGTGAAATGACCTTACTGCATTGATTAGCAGAGATTAAAGAGATAATAGTAGGTGACGCTACCTCTGGTATCTTGTACAATTGTTTACCCAAAGTAATAATAACATCGTGGGGTCTAGACTCATACACAACATGATGCTTCCACAAATATGGTTGTCCTAAAAGAACATCACAAACTTCAAGGGGAGAAATATCACACAATACCTCATCTTTGAAAGACTTGATGCCGTAGGGTAGACAAAACTATTGGATGACACGTAGATCTCTTTTTTGGCAAAGCCAGTTGATGGTGTAGGGCTGCGGGTTCAGTTTCATTGGCAGGTCCAACCACTTGATGACCTCTACTGAAATCAGTTTCTTCTGACTACCGCTATCGACAATGAAATGAAGTGGATCCCCCTTTACCCACATCTACGAGTGAAATAGGCATTCCCCTTCCTCTGGTTCTTCTGGTTTGCTTGGCCAGACTTTGGTGGTAGTGATAGTGGCACTGGGTTCAACATTGATAATCTAATTCCATCCTTCAGGATTTGATTCAAAATCAGAATAGACCTCTAACTCGGAAGCCTTCATTTCATCCATGAGTGACTGCTTGGAGCGACATTCTTCGGTGTTGTGCCAAGGGATTTTATGGTACTCACACCATTTTCCCATTCCATTCTTCGTCTTCTCATTGCCCTTCTTGTGTTGCAGATTGGATTGGTTGTCCTGATGGAGACCATCTCGAATTGGTCCCTTTCTGTGTGGGTTGGGGCCAAATTTTCCCTGCTTCGACTGTGAGGGGTTTGCAGATCCAAACTCTCACCTTTTCTGCTTAAATTTCGGCTTGATCTTGACAACGCATCTATAAGTCGTCTAATGAGGTGATGTCCAGAAAATCCATTTATGTTTGAATATATCCATTCAAACAACTATGGTATTTGAGCACCAGAAGATGCTAAGAGTCTTTGATACCTAATTTGGTGCGCAGGGTATGGAAAATATTGGTGAAATCTGGTACTGTCTGGTCCCTTTCTTGACGTATGGTGGTCCATCTGGTGTGCTGGTCCTCGTAGCTTCCAACATGGTAGTACCATTATTTAATGGTGTCCCAGAAGGAATCCCATGTAGGGGCCATCAAAAACATTTCAAATTCCTCTATGGCCATTTTCTCAGAGAAAGTATCCCACTAGTCTTTAACATGGGGAACGACCTTGAGGAGTGCAAAAGTGATCTTTTCCCTATAAGAAAAATTGTGGACCAAAAAACACCCTTCGAGCAGATTCAACCATTTATCTATAGCATTGACATCTATCAGTCCTTAAAATAATGGAATATCAAAATTTACCTGTACCTTGAAGGGGGTTGTATGGCTACTTGATGAAGATGCTTCTCTTGTGGGTAGCCGTCGAAGGATCTGCGCAAAGTTGTCCATCATTTCATTCCTTTGTCACGCGAGGGCTTACTCGAGCAACATTTTAATATGATCTCCTGCTCAATCATCTTTCTTTTTGTACCCTATGGGTTGTTGTTGGGATCTATTGGACTAATCTTGCAAATTTCGATTGGTTCAAATCCCAACTTCTTGTACCTAGTTCTTGTTGGGGACATGCACAAAGACAAATAAATGAAGATCAGACCGCTCTGATACCATTGATCCAGATTTAGGAGAAGAACGAACGGATTAACAGACTGAATACAATAAACACAAAGATATGAAGAATAAAACAGATATCCAGTGAACAATATCTTCTATTGAATAATGAAATAGGTTGAAATTGTAAAACTGAAGAAATGAAACAGTTGCTCGAATGGTGATAGGTATCTCTGAGAAGAGATGTGGCTACTACACGCATCCGTCTGAGCATAATGAACTACAATGAGGCTCTAGAGGCCATTTTGATATTACTCATGAATGCCAAAACCCTAGACATCCAAAAACCTAACCCTAGGAGGTGAAATGTCAAAAGTCATGTGGGCCCCTATGGGTAAGCTGGCACCTCAACTTCTCGGGGTCGTAACTTTTGCATACGAAATCCATTTTAGGCATGTGATAGCCCGTTGGAAGTACAAAGAAGTACAAAAAAATGTGCTGAACTAAAAATGGACAAGAGGAGCTAGTTGGAATAGGTGGGTGGCCACCAATAGAAAACTAGATCAACTTCAACATGCCATTTTTTATTTCTCCATGGGACCTTGATTCTCTAGTCTACTTGAACACTATGGTCCACACTTATCCATGGGACCTTGGTATATGGTTGTACATCAATCATTGAGGACAATGCTTTCATAAGGGGGATGGAATGTTAGGTAGCTAGAGAGGTAGTGGGGGGGCCAGAGGGCCCATAGTGATAATAGTGGAGACCATTCAATGTAAGGTGGACTAGGTCCTCTATAATAATAAATAAGGCCCACTATGGTAGTTAGACATAATAAATGTAAGAGGACTTACTAGAAGGTTATAGTTCTATAATGTTCCTCCTCTAGAGTGTTCTTAGGTGGTTGGTAGCACTATATAAAGGGGTTCAAGCAATGTAATGGGACATGGGGAGAATTATTGTATTTGGAGCTGAAGTTCAATAGGAGGATGCCCCCTCGAAGAGCCAAGTGAACAAAAGAGGATCCCTTCCATAATAGGATCCATTGTATGGTGTTTCCCTACCCTACGGGTTTGATAACAATAAAAGAGATTTTTCATATTGTTCTTGTATATCTGTTTTGGTTCTTTTGTATTCAGTCTATGGTACTTAACAAGTGGTATCAGAGCACTTTCCTTGGCCAAAGAAGGGGAGAATGTTTTGGCTCTTTTTTGTATATTTTTTCTAGAAAAAATCTATGGGGGGCGCACTTCAAGTTCAGATCTAAACATTTCTAGCAGAATTTGGTCAAACCAATTGGATATTTGACTTTCTCTCAGAAAATTACTGAATTTCAAAAAACAAATTTTCCGAAATGAAGTTCAGGAAGTAAAGTTATGAGCATTTTAAATTCTATAGTTTTTTAGGGTTTTTTTTCGGAAAAAGCCGCAATTTTTTGCAATAATTTATTTTTAAACCCTAGTTTTTGTTGAATATTTTTTCCAAGCAAGATGCATTTTACAGTGAAAGATGATGGTCATAGTATTAAAGACTTATAAAAGTCCCACAAGTCAAAATGGAAAGAGTGGTAGAAATTTTGTCTACATTTTTGTTTGAGAGAAGATGCTCACACATGGTGGACATCATTTCACTTTTGGGAGTGGATGTCACTTTCTAAGGCAGCAATGGAAAAATTTATTTTATATAAGTGGTCTCATATGGAGTGCAAGAATAAATACAACACCAAGGGTTTATTTTCATGTGGAAAATCTATATTACATGTTCATGGTTGTATTCATAAAGAAAATATCATTGTTTCTACTAACCCTAGTTGCCAACAATTTTTTTTATCAATGTTCAGTTGGTTAATATAATTCAAGTTCCTACAAAGAATATTCATAGCACAGAGGTTGTTGATAAACATATTCAAATTTTTAAATATTTGAAGATCACTATGGATAAATATGTGTTGCATTCAAATTTTCATGCTACAGATATGGGTGATTTTGATATTGTTTTGGGATATCCTTGGATAGTATTAGTGGGTACCATTAATATTAATGTGCAAAAGAATTTTTTAAGTTGTGGTAAAAGAAAAAAAAAATCACATTGTAGGATGTGTCTCTTAGTAAGTAAGATGGGCCCACAGAGGCCAACAAAGAAGTTATTACCGAGCCCAAAGTTGAATCGAAGCCAGAGTCTTAGGAAGGAAATGAAGCAAAACCACAGGAATGCCATAATCAAGAAGCCAAGGAGGCCATAACAATGCGTTGCAGATTTGAAGAAGACATAACAGATTCCTATAGTTGTTGTATATCACCATCCGCATCATATAGAGAAACAACAATCATCAAGGCAAGGGCGTGTTCCTCAACACATTTATGCACCAACAGGGAACCAGAAAGGAAACCGATCAAGAGGTGCATGGAGGCCTACTATCACTACATGAAGACATCAGGCTAGAGAACTAATCCCATGGCAACACCGATATAATGCAGATCAATATCAGGGTGGTGAGGCAACAGATGGGCATCATGTTCGACTTCCATTGGGATGGATGGATGGTTGTACTTGGTACCAGTTGGCTACATTGCTTAGTTTGTCCTATTGTATGGTTTCTTCTCGTGTTTTGAGGATGAAACATGTGAGGGGGGATGGAATGTAGTATACCTAGGGAGGTAATATGGGGTACCTAGGGAGGTACCCAATGGGAATGTGGTTATGTATTATTAGTGGAAGTCATTTAATATATGAGAAGGTGGTCATTCAATGTAAGGTGGACTNCAAGGGTTTTCTCTATTTCTTGTGTTTAATATTTGGTGAATGGTTTGGATTATTCTTGTTGATATTGTGGGTTTATTTTGAGATTTATCATCATATCTATTCAGGTACGTAACACCGTTGATGGGGAAACATGTCATTACATTAATTATTTGATAGTCAAGCTAAGGAGATTACCGTATTCACTGGTTTGACGTTCAAGTATTTTGAAGCGTTATAAGGTAAAGTCTTTCGAAGTCCCAAAGCGTCGAAGTCCTGAAAATCTGGAGTAGCATAGTTCAAAAATCCAGAGTTCAGAAGAAATGGGGAGTAGTGTTGAGGAAATATTCGAAGTCTCGGAGCCCCGAAGTCCCGAAGCTCTGGGAAGCGACT
The DNA here is from genome assembly GCA_032191745.1 of Picea mariana. NCBI lineage: Eukaryota > Viridiplantae > Streptophyta > Pinopsida > Pinales > Pinaceae > Picea > Picea mariana. The sequence goes on from JASDQU010736624.1 coordinate 18,098, forward strand.
GTTTGATAGTTCGACATTTGGAAGAAACATTGTGATGATCCGAGAAATCCTCTAAAGCCCAAAGCTACGAAGTGCCGAAGCACAGATTGTGACGTGGATGATGACATCACTTGGGGTGACATGGAACTCCCCTAGGCATGCCACATGTCATCTGGTTCTTTACTTTTGACAAGTGTTTTTGTACCAATATCAATCTGACATGTGTCACTTGATGGTGGGGCCACATGTCACCACCTTAATTGATGACAGTTGTACTAAGTGGACCCCGAAAGTTTCAAAAGTTTAGAAATTCGACGTTCGGAGGAAATGTTGGAAGAATTTATGGAATCCTCTGAAGCCTGAAGCTCTAGAGTGCCGAAGTGACACGATGTGATGAAATCACCAAGAGTGACATGTACCAGTTTGCTAGTTCAAAATTCAGGAGAATCGTTGAGTTTAGTTGTGAAATCTACCGAAGTCCGAAGTGCTGAGGCACCGTAGCTCCAAAGAAACACCGGTTTAGTACTTCGCTGTTTCGACGTTCGAAGGAAATAATGGATGGTGAAGGAAGAAATATCGAAGTCTCAAAGTTCCAAAGTCATGGAGGTGATACAATCTACTGATGTCACCTGGGGTGACGTGGACACATAGAGACGTGCCACGTGTCATCATTTTTTAGTATTTTCAAGGGACCTTCGTGTCCAATTAAGAGGTGACACACGTCGTCCATTGGATGGAGCCACGGGTACACTCTATAACTCTTCCATGTGGCACACCGATACGTGGATGATGAATAGACCTCGATAGTTCGTGAGTCCGACAATAGGGTAAAACTAAGAAATAAGGAAGTGAAACCTCTAAAGCATGAATTTCTAGAGAACTTTACCAGTTCGGCCTTTGGAGGAATTGTTGGATGCTGCAGTTGGAACTCCTGAAGCTCGGAGTCTCGAATCTCCTGTTGGTCATAGATTTAAATAGAGATCGAGGACTGTCGATAAATGCATCCTCTGAGTATCCGAAGTGTGAAGCTCCAGAGAGCCAGTCTGGGAGTTCTCCTGTTTAACATTCGAGAGAAATCAATGTGAAAGTTGTAAGAACCTCCGAAGCAGTGAAGCCCCAAAGATCCAAAGATATAATGTGAAAGGATTCACCAGTTTGGCGATAGGGAGAAATAAGGCATGAAGTAGTAAGATCTTTTGAAGCCCCGTGATACCCCTTAACTCAATTTCCTTTCTTTCCAATGAAAATTTCATGAAAAGTTCTTGAAAATTAAAAGCCATTGTTCCCAATGATTGTACCATTGGACTCCTAGTATGACATCATAACCACCCATGGGTATAAAAATCATTGGATTATTCATTATATATTCCCCCATAGTAAGATTGATCTTGTGGTATTTTCCTGAGCAATTGATGGTTCTTCCATTTGCAATCATTACTTGAAACTCTTGCGCTGGATATATAAAGCAATTGAGAGCTTTGGCTAATTTATAGTGAATGCAATTTTGAGTACTACCAGAATCAATATGACTATTACCATTTTTTTTTGATATATCCTTTGATCTTGAGGGTTTGAAGAGTGCTAATTCCAGCCAATGCATTACATGATATCGTGGGAGTCAATTCTTCAGAAGAAATCTCTTCTACTTTTTCATCTATAGATGGTTCTTATTCTTGTTCTTCTTCCTCTTCACAATCTATGTTGAATAATTTCTTCTCACCACACTTATGTCCCTTACTATACTTGCTGTCATAATTAAAGCATAAACTTTTTCTTTTCTTTCCTCCAATTGTTGAGGTGTCAATCTTGTAGGTTGAGGTGTTTTAGAAGAAGGAACATTATTCTCTGAATAGATGTTAGGAGTGGTCCTTCTAGTAGCTATAGCCATATTTTTAATTTCAATATTTCTCACCAACCCCTGAATGCATTGTCCAATGATTTAGGTTCCCAAAGGAAAACATCATGTTGGATGTTATCCTTTAAAGTTCCTATGAACACATCAATCATGTGCTCATCTTGAATATCTGTTACCTTTATATTCAATCTTTGCAAGTTCTCAATGTGCTCCACAACTGAACCATTTGCTTGAGATTTATCAATTGGCTAAAGAAGGTATTTCTCCTTGTATCATCATAGTGTGCTATCATTTCTTCCATGAAAATTGTCCAAGTGACAAGTGATTTGTGAGAACAAAGCCATCGATACCACACAAATTGACTAGGTTCTAAATATAAAGAAGTAATTTGTACCTTTTGTGTGTGCGACACATCATGTAGATCAAAGAACTACTCCATCTGAAGTATCCATGTGATTGGATCCTTGTTGTCAAACTTCCTCATATCGATCTTAGGAAAGTGGTTGGTCTTCAACCCAAAGTTGGAGTTTCTCCAATATTGATTCATCTTCCTCGTGTCCTCATCATGAATTTCATGGGATACATTTTCACTTTCAGGTGACCTCTCTATTAGGAAAATTTTCAATCCTTCCATGATCTCCCTTTTTAAACCATCCATCTTAGTTTCCATTATTGCCTCCAACTTAGCTTCAGTTGAATCCATCATCCCTTGTTGTTCATATTTTGTTACTATATTATTTTGTAAATCATTTATGTCCCTGTGCATTTCTTCACCTTCATCAAGATTCCAAGTAGGACCATATGAAGGATTAGTTGGAGTAGAAGTTCCATTTTTTGGTGGCATGTTGGACAAGTATCACTTTTAAACCTTGATTTCGAGGTGGTTTTGCTAGACGATCATTTTTCTGCTGTATCTCCAAAATTTGGGCCCTTCTAGGTTTGAAAATTTCTTTCTATAGTTCTCTGATACGTCTTCTCTGCAATTCCACAGGTCTGATCAAAATTGGATGTGCCAAGTGGAAGTTATGGTAACTTCCCCACACCTTGCTGATTTTTGTCCCTTCCAGGAGAGTGTACTTGTAAAGCGTGCAAAGAGCACAATATCTGATATTTGATTCTGAAAATTGCACCAAAAATACTATAGACTATCCACTGTCCAATGTAGCTTGTCTCACTTAATTTGGATACTCATTGGAGAAGATATTATTGTTTTACCTAGAACACCTGTTTGAGAGTAGTAAATATGACTAGTCAACTACCCTATCTTACATAGGGTGTATATACAAAATTAGGATGATCCAGAAGCATAAATTTTTCTCACATCTATCTTGATAATTTCTATAAAAATCCTTAGAGTTTCAGGTCTGAAACATCACATAAATTTTTTTATAGCGAACATTCCATGATGACTAAATTCAGGATGATTCTAGAACCCTATCTTACACATGATATATATATGAAAGTATAAGGCCTTAGGATTTGGAATTTGAACCCTAAGTACCTTGATCCATATACTAAATATATTCCAAGGAGTTCCTTCTGAAACGTCATAGAAAAAAATTTATAGTGAAAATTCCAAGGTGTCTCAGATGCAACATCGAAACCCTAATACCTTGAGAATTGATACCAAATGTTAAGAACCAAATATCAAAATAGCATAAAAAACCTCAGAATAAGTACTCAACGCATTGAAAAAGAGATAATTTTAGATAATAAGCCTCTTTGAGGGGGAAACCTCCTTATACACCACATAAATTTACAAAACATGATGATTCCAAATGAAAAGGTCTGCTTGGTATATACATGAGACTAGGAGGTACAATTACAAATAATGAACCCAAGCTGGCATAAATAAAATAACAATACTAATGTAATATGCCCCAATTAAGGGGTAATGTGCCACTATTTAGGGCTTAAAAGACAAACATCTGCATGTATTTTATAGTGGGCATTCCTAAAGATGGGAACAAATCAATCATCATGGTAGTGGTTGATCACCTATCCAAGTATGCTCATTTTTTCCCCTTTACCTCACTCTTTCACAACGACACTCGTTGCATAAGTTTTCCTTGATCATATTTTCAAGTTACATGGCATGCCAACCTCTATTGTATCTGATTGTGACCCCACTTTCACTAACACCTTTTTCCAAGAGCTATTTAAATTGCAGGGCACCCAACTAAACATGAGCACAACCTATCACCCCCAGTCTAATGGCTAAACAAAAGTGGTCAACAAATGTTTAGAAACCTACTTACGATGTTTTTCTTCAGAAAAACAACACCAGTGGGTGCAATGGCTTCCCTTGGGAGAATGGTTGTACAATACTTCCTATCACACACCCATTAAAAGGACCCCATATGAAGAAGTGTATGGCCAACAGTCCCTGACAATCACTACCTATCTTCCAGAAACATCCAAAGTTCAATCTATTGAAACCATGTTGCAAGGTCGCACAACCACCATCGCAACTCTGAAGGATAACCTTCACATGGCCCAAAATCGCATGAAGCAACATGCTGACCAACATCGTTCCGAAAGGGTTTTTGAGGAAGGGGATCAAGTTTTTCTCCGGCTCCAACCTTACAAGAAAACATCTCTCAAATCTCAAGGACATCATAAGTTGGCACCTAAGTTTTATGGGCCCTACCATATTATCAAGCATATTAGCTTAGTAGCTTACAAATTGGCTCTTCCGAATACTTCCAAAATTCACCTAGTGTTTCATGTTTCATGTCTAAAGAAAGTGGTGGGACCAAATTACTGATTTCAAACCATATTTCCGAAATTAGATGAAGAGGGCTCCCTGTGGCTCCAACCCGAAACAATCCTCATCAACCGGTAATGTTAGCTACGTGGCCGAACCATCAAGGAAGTGTTGATCAAGTGGAAGGAAACATCACCAAATGATACGACCTGGGAACCAACAACCATACTGTTAGGGTCCTAACCATCACATAGGTAGAACAATATATTCAGATGTAATAAAGGTCAATATTAATAAGGCCTTTCAATAAAATAGAATAAGGCAGATGTAAGAAGACCTAATAGAAGCTTCCGCTTCTAGAAGGATCTTCCTCTAGATGCTT
>JASDQU010736624.1:23120-39552 GCA_032191745.1 Picea mariana
AGGGTGGGTGTATGTAACGACCCAAAACTTAAATTACACAATTAAAGATTCAAAATTTTTTATTAATTAATTAGAAAGAAAGTAAAAGGATTTATTTTTTTTGTGTTCAACCGAAAATTCATTAAAGATTATGACAGAGATTGGACAAGGGAAATAAATACGTTTGGTAAAAAAAAAATGAGAGAAAAACTGAACCCGGGAGGAAGGCGTACGCTACCAGGAAGCGTGCGCAGGGCGAAAAGCCCAGAAAATCCCGAGGAGATTAAAATTTTAATGAAATGCAGGACGGGGGACGAGGGTGGTTGGTGAGTAGTAATTGCGTGAGGCGTTCGGGAGGAATAAGGCGGGGAATAAGGGGGATGTGCGGGCCATTTGGAGGAGAATGGGCGCAGGAAAAACATTCTTTTACCATTTTTTTTACAGTGAGCCGAGCTCTGGACTGTGGGGTGTGTGTGCTCAAATAAAGACACAAAACTTATTGGTTGTATCATATTGATCAGGGAGGCACGTGTTGCTGGAGGTTTTGGGCTCGAGGGCCAGGATATCCGTTGATATCCTGGAGCTAGGACGTTTTCCCTAGTTGGCAGGGTGGACAATAGACTTGGGTAGTTATTTTGTGTTTATGGCAGGTCTGGACTGAGTAGCAAGACAACAAGACAGCAGGGCAGCAAAGGAGCAACTGAAATTAGCATCAGATCCAGGTACTTGGTTAAGTTTGAATTCATTTCTTTCTGTTATCATCTCAGTATTTATTGAAAATTTTAAACTGCTGTAGTTGTTGTTATAAAACTCAATATCATGTTAAGAAGTTGTTCTTTCAGTTTACTTAATCAATGCTTATGGATTATCTCTGTCTGCTATGAATTCAGTATTTGATGACAAATCTAAGTTGTTAAGGTATCCGTTATCCCAAATCATTGTTTTGCCATGAAGGTAGTGTTACTGTTTACTTAAACGAAATGTTGTAAAATTGCTTATGAAATAGCGGTTGTTGAAAGTAATGAACCGTTACCAAATTTACTTAGAAAACTGGAGTCTGAGTAATTCGATTTCGGGAGAATACCCGTTAACCATAGATCTCGAGCGGACCACCCGATAGCCGTTAGATCCCTGGGAAGGTGCGAGGGAGTTAATCCTTTGACCCCCTAGCAAGTCAAGGACTCATCGCGAAATCGGGCTTCGGCGTTTGTGGAGGTAAGCGTTCCTTACCATTTGAAATCGCGAGTCGCGATTCCCCGAATTGATCAGAGCCGTCGATCGCCAGGAGGACACGTGGCGGAAGATCCCGGCGAGTCGGGGTTTGGAGGCATCGGGGTTTCTCGGGTTGTGAAACACTCGCATATTGAATCGCGATCGGCCATTCCCCGAGTCAATCTAGGCCATTGATTCGGACAGGGACACGTGGTGCAGGATCCCATTAGATCGGGGTTCGGCTTTCGGCGTTTCACAGAACAAGAGGTTTATACTCTTCGAAATCACGAGTTGCGATTTCTCGAAGTAACGGGAGCCGTCGATCTACGAAGGGACACGCGGCGTCAGATCCCGCATATCGGAGTTCGGCGTTTCGGGGTTTTCGACACCAAAGGAACTTTGCATTTTGGATTCGCGATCTGCGAAATCCCGAAGAGGACGTGGCAAGGTGGGTCCCCAAGACATAGTGGGAGACAGGTGGCATGTACTCAAGGTTTCGGTACTCGGGGTTTTGTGTTGCATGAGGTATGCGACAATACAACCGCCGATTTCTCGATAAGGAAATCCCCGACGCAAGAAAAGGTTGACCCGTTGACCATCGGGGTTCGGGACTTGGAAGGTCCTGTGCATGGTGCAACAGGGCTCGCGAACTCCCGACCGGTGAAATCCCGAATCCCGACGGATGAAGTTCCGAAGTCCGACGGTGGTTGAATTGTGTGGGCGTTACACAAATATCTCTAAAAAATTCTTTATTTTATAAAATCTTTAACCTACAACATTAACAATTGGCATCAGAGCAAGAAAAACCTAAAATTTCTAACAAGAATGGTTTGATGACGAGAGACAAAGAAAAATAACTGTCAAAACCGAAACCGTAGAGAAAATCGTTGGTCATTGAGTCGTCAAGAGGAAACAAAAGGTTGGTCGTTGGATCGAAGATGAGCAGACCGTAAGGAAAGGCCAAATTATAAGTTGCATGAAGGAGTCGCATAAGTAAGGTTAGAGGATGGAGGCATAAGTGTCTAGATAGCAACAATAAAAAAGGTTTAATTAAAATTTTAATTGAGTTGAATGTAAATGGGGATTGGCATGCTTATCCTAAGTTTGAAGTTTTATTGATAAATTCTAGAAATAGAGCTAGGTTATGGGGGAGCATGGAGGATTTTCAATACTTTGACTTTGAGTGAAGTTTGACACAATTTGGTTATGGGAAACATCAAGTTAGGTTAAACTTGACACATTGAAAAAGTCAAGGTTGTTAGGTCAATAATGATGGTTTTCAACATATAATTTTGGTAGCCACTGGTTTTAGAGCCCATGAATTACATGTAATGAATACTTTAAAAAGTCATTGATGATACTCATTTATAATGTGTTGAGAGTTGAGCATTGAAGATCCATTTAATGTATCTATTATAGATTAGTTTTCCAAAATCTCTTGCAATTTATGTATGAGCCCATGAATTACATGTAATGAATACTTTAAAAAGTCATTGATGATACTCATTTATAATGTGTTGAGAGTTGAGCATTGAAGATCCATTTAATGTATCTATTATAGATTAGTTTTCCAAAATCTGTTGCAATTTATGTATGCATGTTACTATATTCTTGTTATTTTTATTCCTTTCCCATTTTAATTTCCTAACAAAATATTGTTCATATATATATTATATATAAAATTTATTATTCTACTAAAAATATATATTTTGTTGAACAATGTAATGTTAAATATATACATCTAAAATCTAAAGAGTATTATTTAAGTATTTATAATGAAAAATCTACATCTATATAGTTCACATTTTTAATTTTTATGGATTTTTCATTATTATAATATGATAATCTTTATTGAAATTGTACTTTTGTATTAATAAAATTGTTATTTTTAATTGAAAAATAGATTAATACTTTCAAACACTTCTCGATAGTCTTATGTTACCATATAATAATTGAAATTCTATCATTTCAAAATGATTCTTTAGATTTTAGACAAAATACTTTAACCCTCTTTTTGAATCATTGAAAAAGTAGTTACCATATATTCAAATTTATTATACAAATATGAAGAAAAGACAAATTTCAAAGTATATTTTTTAGGAGATAAAATTTTATTCCAATTTATTTATTTTTCAAAATTAAAAAAATAAAATTGTATAATTAAAATTTATATCAATAATTATAATTAAGCAGAAAGATGGGCACATTTTTAACCATAAATTTCAATAGTATGGTTATCAATTGAAGATGCTAGCATATTTTTAGACGTCCTTCCAAACCAATAACCAAGATCTCATGTTCATAACCTTCTATTATTTTTAAAGGCTCCCCTTAACCTGTTTACTTTTTAACATTTACTTAATATGATTAAGAAATTACTGTGCGGCCATCTAATTGCCACTTTCAAATGATTAGCAAACTTAATTGAAATTACAAAATTACTCCACAATTAACTTTTTATCATTTTATAGTATTAGATTTACATTTGTGTCACTTTTACTTATAAAAACCCCAAATGTTTTTATATTCTTTGTTTCATGTTACCAACAATAAGCCTTTCTACTTTCACCAACAACCATTTAAGAAAAAAAAAATTACAAAATAAGAAAAAAAAAAACAAAATAAAAGATATTAAAAAGAAAACAAAATAAAAAAAAATTGAATAAAACAAAATAAAACAACTTACTCCCACTGAATTCCATGGATATTTCACAGCTACTTGTCAAAAGAAAACAAAATAAAAGTATTTAGAAAGAACAAAATAGAAGAAATGAGAAGAGATTGAATAAAAAATAAAATAAAAGAACTTACTCCCACTGACCTTCCACAGATACTTGTCCTATCTATCAAAAGAATTGAAAAGAAAACAACTTTCCACAGATACTTGTCATATCTATCAAAAGAATTGAAAAGAAAACAAAACAGAAGAAATTAGAAAGAAAACAAAATACAAGAACTTACTCCCACTAATTTCCATTGACCTTCCACATCTGCTTGTCATATCTTCATAGCTACTTGTCATATAGTATTATAAATTCATGCAATTAATCACTCAATTTTCTCAAGCTGAATATTGAATACATTAAAACGAGTAGAACGGAGTATTTTACAAATTTACAGTAAGATTAAGATCGAATGTGGGCCGGATCTGTCATGATGATGATCAAGAGAGCAGAAAAAAATACATATATAATAACTCAATTTTCTCAAGCTGAATATTGAATACATTAAAACGAGTAGGACGGAGTATTTTACAAATTTACAGTAAGATTAAGATCGAACCTGGGCCGGATCTGTCATGATGATGATCAAGAGAGCAGAAAAAAATACATATATAATATTTTGATTGATTTATACATCGAGAGGTGCAAGGTTATCTTCTATAAGTAGGCCTCGCTATCTCTACTACCTCACGTAATCTTCTTCTTGTTCTCTTTATAAATTGCCTGTGAGGCTAACGTCCTTCCTGCATCATCTAATTGCCCGATTTCGCTCCCCAGCCATGTCTAACGAAGAGGTTAATGGAGATTCTGCCTGCGTTGGCAGTCTGAGCTTTAATGGATCAGATCGACGGTAATCACAGTACACATAAATTCCGAATCTGTTTTAATTTGCAATCTCTGGACTCAATTTATGATCTGATATTTGTTTGAACTTATTATTATGTTCATTTTAATATTTTTCTCTTTTCGAATTTGATATATTGTGATAACCATGAGTTGTGTAAGATCAGAGAAAGTTAGTACCTTGTGCCTTAACTAAAATTGTGAAGCAACTGAACTGTAATTATGACTACTGTGTTAAGTGTTTTGTAAGAGTGGATAACTGATTCAGATCAATGATCTTTGAATGCAGACTGGAGGGCAAGGTTGCAATAATAACAGGCGGAGCAATGGGAATCGGCGAAGCCATTGTTCGGCTCTTCACGAAGCACGGAGCCAAAGTCATAATCGCAGATTTTGCAGACGAGGCCGGCAAAAATCTTGCCGAACACCTTTCTCCTTTGGCAACTTACGTGCACTGCGATGTGAGCAAAGAGCAAGACATCAGCGCAGTGGTGGATTTGGCCATCGAGAAACACGGTCAGCTGGATATCATGTATAACAACGCCGGTATCAACGATACCGTTATGGGTAAGAGCGTTGCAGAGTACGACATGGAGCAATTTGATCGAGTTATGAGCGTAAACGTAAGAGGGGTGATGCTGGGCATTAAGCACGCGGCCCGCGTGATGATTCCGAGGAAGAAGGGCTGCATAATCTCAACGGGCAGCCTTGCAAGTATGGTAGGAGGACTTTCCCCACACTCATACACGGCCGCCAAACATGCAGTCATAGGGCTCACTAAAAACGGCGCTGCAGAGCTGGGCAAATATGGGATCAGGGTTAACGCTGTTTCTCCTTCTGGCGTAGCGACGCCTCTTACAGCGAAGATGATGAGAGGGGGCGCCGATTCCTCCTCGCCCATTTCTGAAAAGGAGAAGGCCCTCATAGAGGGCCACAGCAATCGTATCGGCAACTTACAGGGACCGACTCTTAAAGTAGAGGATATTGCCGGGGCTGGGCTGTATTTGGCCAGCGATGAGGCAAAGTATGTTAGCGGGCATAACCTTGTTGTGGATGGAGGATTCACTGTTGTCAATCACTCCTGGGGTCTCTACCGACCATAGTTCATAATGCTGATGGATAGTTGCACCAATGGGCATACCTACCGCTGTGCTTTCTAGCTATTATATGAACATATGAGATGAAGTGTTTTTGGGAAATGGACTATAAAGTTCATTTGCGTTTTGGTTTGGGTATAATTAAATTTGTGGGTTTAATAGTTAAGAATATGTGTTTAGAGTGGGTAGGGTAAGGTATGTATACCTCTATAGACTTATCAGCCAGATCGTTGGATGGAGGGGGTTCCCTTGTCCCACAAATAAGAGTTTCATACACCAATTTGATGTTTAACTTAACTGTAATCAATTTTCAAGTTAAATTGGAATTACATAATTTTATATGATTTGTCTTTCAAAGTTTTTTTTTCAAAATTTTATTTCCTTTCAAATAAATTGAAATATTCAAAAAATCTAGTATAGAAATTGTAGATTGACCAAACATTTAACTTTCTAAATCACAATTATTTTTATCTTTTTTATAAATTTAACCCACTCGTTATTAGTCCCTGCACTAGGCATAGAGGGACTATAGCAATCGTTAATGGGTTGACCACATATTAGTTTGTCCTTTGACCCGAAATATTTGCGCAATACCTATTGTTGGAGCTATGGAATTAAAAATATATATTTTTATATAATAAAAAGTAGCATATATGTATTGATCTGATTGAATAATAGATTGGAGGTCTTATTGTCGGCTTTGCTATTCCCAATGTACTATATGGAAACATATCCAAAGTTTTTCTCGTAGACAATATTTTTTAATCATATATTTTTTCTCTATATTGCTTGAAGGTCGATTAATGCTAGCATTAGTTCAAATGTTTGTATTAGCATTTTCTGCTAGGTGAATATATCCGTAAGTTTTCATATGTGCTAAACATATTGAAATGTTTTGATATCCAAGCTTTGTAGTGATTGAGAATTCCAAAGTTTATAGCGTCTTTGGCGGATGCATATTTGTTGAAATGTATTGACACTTATTCTGAGATGCGTCAGTAGGCCTGACAGTGTAAATGTTTACATGACGTGACGTCCTCCAACACCCCTGACAACTTAAATGTTTGCATACTGTGAGGTCCTTAGATAGCCTAACAATCTTAAATGTTTATGTAAATACGTTTCTCGGATTTCTATACAGTTACAGTGAATTTGCACAGTCTTGTTTGTCCACCGCTAGTATGTTTGATGCTCGTAATCGTTGAAGCTACATACATTCTTTATTGGTTCGGTGAGTGCTTCTTCTTCGCTGGTTTCTTGGTTGTTGTTTGTTGTTGTTTGGTTCGCGATTCGACCTATGCTTCTGCATTTCATCGTTTTGGAGTAAGTTTCAATGCCATAGTTCCATTTTGTGTTCCTTGTTTGTTGTTCAATGTTTGCAGTTTGCAAGTAACAATGTTTGCTTATTTGTAGTCACACATTCGTTGTATGTTTATGGTTCCTTCTGTGCTTGGGCTGTAGTTTCGAAATCGTTGGAGATACATATGTTGTTCACTGGCTCGGTGGTTCTTGCTGGTTCGTTGGTTCGTGGGTTACTGGTTTTGTTTGTTTGGCTGGGGTTTGCGCTTTGGGGCCCTGGGGGTGCAGTTTGGCTTGTTCGTTCTTTCTCGCTACTTTGGTCCTTGCTGTTTTATTTTGTTTGATTCGGCCTTGTAGGGTTAGGGTGTAGCGACGGTGGTTGGAGCTTTTATTTTTTCTTTTTTTTGGATTATTATTGTTTTTTAGTGGTGCTTTACAATGTTCAGACCTTCCACCGATGAGCCGACATGCATTTGTGTTATTTTCCATGTTTGTTGAGGCCAATATCTGTTATTCTATGAGATTTTGCTGGTGCTCTAGTCCTGCCATGAAAGAAAATAGTTGCATGCAAAGTTGTTGGAGGATTGCATGTGAAGTTACAATATCTGTTGTTGTTTTTTTTGGAATAAAGAATATGTATGCATGCTACATTTATAAACCATGTATGGTCAGATGTGTGGAAGTGAAATTACATGTTCTTTCTTCTCTACATAGACTGGTGTGTGCACGCTATAATTTGTGTTGCGCTTGAGATATGATATGTACAATAAAGATTCTGGAAGATTGTGTTTTCATGTCTAGAAGCATGTCTGAGTGGTTTGCCATGAAAAACTGAGAACTTGTATTGTGGGCACAACAATCTGTGTAGAGGATAAAGAACATGGTTAAAGGGAATATGTGGATAGATTGGCAGGAAAACCAGAAATCGTTTAGCTGTGGCCAAGCAATTGTGTGATATTTTGTGCCTTGTAATATATTTTGGTCAGGGAAAATAAATCTCCGCGTTTACAGCCATGGATAGAGAAGCGCAAAGGTCCATGTTTCTGCCTTTCTAGGCTGTTCATTCAGTCAGTTTTGTTGTATGTACATATTGCTTGTTCTCTGGTGAATACCAACTTCCATTGATGTTCATTGAATCTTGTGTGTTCCCACATTCAAATAAATAGAGTAGCTGGAGAAAACGAGGGAGTCTTGACTGCATCGGCTGAAGAGGATATAAAAAGTTGCGTGCTTGTACTGTTGTTTCATATTGTGTTGTTTTGTATTTCATTTATGGTCTGTATATGTGTTAAACTAGTTGAGTGACTTCCTACACGGCAAGTTATCTTTCTTACATACGTTCCTTCCTTCACACTAAGTTGGTTCATGTCCGTTGTGTTTGCGCTGCATTGTTGAATTTAAACAAACAGAGTGGCTAGGAAGGATGAAGGACTCTTTGGCAGGAAAATAGACCCATTTCTCTTTCTTTTGGATGTCTTCCTTCATACTAACTTGCGTTTGTGTCTATTGCATCTTCGGCGTTGCTGCCTTGGAAAAAATAGGTTGCTTGGACATGGAGATGAGTTGTTTTGTGCAGCAGCAGAGGGTTCTGTGGTGCAATCTTCTAAAAGGTATACCAAGTGTGTTGGTAAATTAAATATACAAATCGGGTGGGGGCATATAAAATTAGACTTGAAAACGATGACTTTGCAGTAATGGGCCTTTCTGCGCTGCCTATTTAGACTTGAAAACTATGACAACTTGTGCACAAACATGCAGAAAAGATATTGCCACGTAATGGAATATCCATTACAAATTTTAATATATTGCCCAAAATAGTCTATGACCATGGTGATTGCGATCGAATTATTTTGTTGAACGAAACAAGCATTGTGGAAAAACTTCCTGCTGTTTGTTCAGAATATCGTTTTGTCCCGGACTCGACTATCATCCATCTTGCATAGAGCACTGATATTTACCCAATCGGAATGATTGGGGTTGTTGTCACACTGGCGAGAAAATTTGGCTCTCAACACATTCTCCATATAAAGGATGGAGAGTCTGTAACACCCTGTTTCCCCCCAACTTGCAAATATATATATATATATATATATATATATATATATATATATATATATATCTGGACTGGCCAAGGACTATGGCAAACTCATAAATATGATTATGTGATGTAAATGGAACTTGAGGAAGAGGTCGATGAATGTGAATAACATTCTGAATTTATTGCAGGACTACTGATGAGGGGATGTGCAGAAAAAGAGACCACGATGGCGGTGGAAGACACCTGAAAAGGTGGCGTTAACTTCCACCAAGAATTAAATACCGTATTTGGACTCCACTAGCCCGGAGAACCAAAAGCGGCTCACTGGCCCTGAAATTCAATGCCTCGCAGGCTGGTAGACGGATGGCTTGATGAGGGATGGGATGGTGAACCGCCCATCCGTAGAGCCGTCAGGCCTGATCGGCCCGAGGATAATCGTGCCACACACAACCTCACGTGAGGATAAGGCGTATGGCAGAGACGATTGAAAGGGCAGACACGAGGGGAACTCTGGCAGTTTTTACGCAGAGTGAGTGATAGCAGAGAGGAAGGATTGCAACCTTCACTCCTGGTCACTAGCAGACGAAGAGATGCAGTCTCGACAACATCGTGGTCTCAGCTCGGGGGTGGCTAGTGGTAAATCTGCTGGGAGTCGCTACACCTACGGTTGGGTGGAAACGAGCACCCCTCTCAGTAGTGGCGTAAAACCTGGTGTTATTTCTGATAAGTGTTTTGCCTCTAGCATCTGGAAATATATGTATTCTGATAATTATGCTCATAAGTTGTGAAACTGTGAATGTTTTCATTATAAGAAGGTCTATATGGTATTTTGATCAGTACTAGTAGTTGTATATGCTTATAACAGAAAAACCACGCATGGCTTATGTTGATAAATGAATCTAATTATGCATGATTTGAACCAAGTCCGACTTCCAGTCCGTTCTCAGGAATTTGTTTCCCCTTATCTGTCTCCAGGAATGCCCCGGAATAGACCTCCTCACAGAGATTCCCTCCTTGGAAAGGTTTACCAAGAACCTGGAAAAAGGACTTGAATGTGCAAGTCTTAACAACCCTATATGAAGAGGAATGACCCTCTTAAAATCCTGAAGTAGCAGCGTAGGGATAAGTATTGATCAACGGATGAGATCCTGGCGGGGGATCTGCGGTTTTTCACGACCGTTAAATCGAAGGAATAAATGAGGGCGTTAATTGCCTTAACCCTTTTTCCTCTATCTTCGTGAATAGCGAGGAAATCTAAATCGTAGACCCCCCAGGCTCCATGAGAACATCTGGACCATTGGTTTTTCCACGACCAAAGAGCAGTAGGAATGGGCAGGGCATCGAGACCGATCTGAACCATCATATCTTAGTTAGGAAACCCGACAGTCATTAGATCTATAGGGAGATAGACGAGGATTAAGCCTCGTGAATAGGGGCAAAAGGATCCGAGCCATCCATCCGAGGAGGATAGGTGGCAGAGATCCAGGGATCTCGTGAACTCGGAGGTTCGCGAGGTGGGAGTCCAAAGGTTGGATGCTCCAAGTCGCGAATGGCGAAGCCACGAGAGGATCAGAGCCGTCCATCCGAGGAGGACAGGTGGCAGAGATCCAAGGATCTCGTGAACTTAGAGGTTCGCGAGGTAGGAGTCCAAAGGTTGGATGCTCCAAGTCGCGAATGGCAAAGCCACGAGAGGATCAGAGCCGTCCATCCGAGGAGGACAGGTGGCAGAGATCCAGGGATCTCATGAGCTCGGAGGTTCGCGAGGTATGAGTCCAAAGGTTGGATGCTCCAAGTCACGAATGGTTAAGCCACGAGAGGATCAGAGTCGTCCATCCGAGGAGGACAAGTGGCAGAGATCCAGGGATCTCGTGAACTCGGAGGTTCACAGGGTAAGAGTCCAAAGGTTGGGTGCTCCAAGTCGCGAGTAGCGAAGTGCTGAGAGCCGAGCACATGAGAACACATGGAAAAACTTCAAAGTGGGGCCTGCGTGATTGACGGGTGGACACGCATCACCTAGAGAAGGGAGTCAATGCTCCGTTGACTTCTCATGTCTTGGGGATTCACGGGAGAAGGGCATGAGAGCTCAATACTTGGACTTACAAAGTCACGAGAACGCGAGAGGGAAGATTAAATATCGCTTCTTGAGGGTTCGTGAAGGTAAGGTGCCAAGATTCGATGCTACAACTCGCGAAAGGGTGAGTTACGAGCAGTACGAAGGGAAGGTCAACCTTCGCTGACTTTCGGGTCTCAGAGGATCGCATAAGGGAGGATCGAGAGTTCAACCATTGAACTCACGAAGTGGCGAATAGCGAGAGGAGCTAGAGTTTATCCTAGTCTACGGTCATTTGCAGAGGACGGTGACAGAAGGAAGCTATACCCTCCTCGTGATCTCGGGTATCGGTGAATTGTTAAGAAAATTCGAGGGTCTTTGACTCACGATTCGCGAGATTGCGAGTTGTGAAAGGCGCCTGGTTGACAGTCTGGCCTGTGGTCCTAACCCACGATCATAGGGAGGTGAACAGGGAAGAACTAGCTTGCACTAGACCCCCATACGACTTTGGGGATTCTGTTCCTTGAGGAAGAACGAGAATTTTACTACGTTATAGTGGGTGTGTTACAAATTGGTATCAGAGCATGGTTACAACACTCGGCCTAATTGGTCTCATGCACAAGTCGCGCATAAACCGCGTTTGAAGCACTTCTATGAGGAGTAACTCCCTGACTTAACTCCCTTGTCTAGGATTAAAAACTTGGAAAATGAGAACCCGACTGTGTATGCAAGTAAAAGAAGTTATGAATTTATGCGCAATTTATAAAAATGAATTTAACTCTTGACTAACAACCAGCGTTTGTCTTTTCACTCAAGTGGACAATAAACCGCGAGAATCTACAAACGTAGAAAATGGTGACTCACCAAGAGGTGGGAGAAGGCTCCCACAACAGAGATGAAGAGTCGGATGAAAGAAGAGCAATAGGAACCCCTCCGGGCCTAGCTAAGACTGTGAGGAGTCTCATGGTTGAATTGCAAAGCTGCAAGGCTGACAATGAAAGGATGATGAAAGAACAAGAAAAACAAACTGAAATTAATGCAGTTCTACTGCAGAGCTTATCCGACCTACAGTGACAAATGCAGCATGAACCTGAAATGCAGAATCGTGGTCGTGTCAGTGGCCACACTGAGAGAAGAACATCTAGAAAGGTCCACCCCAGAGGTAAACGACCAATGCCAGACGATTCCACTGACAAGGAAGCTGGTGATTCAGAAGGTTCTTCCAGTAGCAGGACCAGTTCCTATTCTCAAAAGAAAAAAAAGAAGAAGAAGACCTCCAAGAGCCATAAATTTGAGGAATTCAAAAAGGCCAAACCTCCCTCCTTCGATGGCGAGATAAAGAAGGGAGAGGAAGCTGAGGCTTGGCTACTCGGACTGAAGAAATATTTCAGAGTCCATGACTTTACAGAGAATTTGAAGGCCCGAGTGGCCACTTTCAATCTGAACAGAAAGGCTTCCATCTGGTGGGAAGACCTTAAGAATGTGAAAGGGGTTCGCAAAGAGAACCTGTCTTGGAAGCGGTTTGAGAAGTACTTTCGAAAGAAGTATTTATCGGAAAGGTTTTTCGACGAGAAGGCTAAAGAGTTTTATGAACTCAAACTGGGACAACTTACTATGGAGGAGTGTGTCAAAAAATTCCTCGACTTACTGAGATATGTACCCTACATCAAAGCAGAGAAGGCGAAGGCACAACGCATCATCAGTGGGTTACCCAAGGAGTATCGGAACCGAATCGAATTCGATGAGCCAAAGACCTTAGAAGACACTATACGAAAGGCAACATATTGTCATGAACAATATGGACATCGGGCAGAGTCTCGTGGAGACTGGAAACAAAAGAATAGTTCAAAATTTCAGAAGAAAGGGAGCAAATCCTCGGGATTGAAAAACTACAAGAAGAACCACAGAATGAACTTTCCAACCCGGAGTGTACTCCAGCAGAACTTTCCCTTGGTGGACGGAAATAANTCATGAACAATATGGACATCGGGCAGAGTCTCGTGGAGACTAGAAACAAAAGAATAGTTCAAAATTTCAGAAGAAAGGGAGCAAATCCTCGGGATTGAAAAACTACAAGAAGAACCACAGAATGAACTTTCCAACCCGGAGTGTACTCCAGCAGAACTTTCCCTTGGTGGACGGAAATAAAACTTCTGGACCTATACCAGTAAAGACTGACAACCCAAAGAGAAAACCTTTGGAATGCTGGGATTGTGGAGGAGAGCATCTCCGGAGAGACTGTTCACACCGACAATAGAACAGTCGAAAAGTTTATAACATGCAGGAAGCTACCACAGTCAATGATGTGGCAAGGAGTGTGCCACAGATTTCTGCAGCCTTGGATAATAACCAAGCTGACCACCAAGCTTCAGTGGTGGAAATAGAAGGTATGATTTTCAACCATCTGGTGTCTATTTTGATTGACCCTGGTTCAAATTTGAGTTATATATCCCCTAGAGTTGTTGATAAGTGTAAGCTACTGCCACAGAAGCAAACTAAACCATGGTTGGTATAGTTAGCCACTGGCACCAAAATAAAGGTGGTAGAGGCCATACCAACCTGCCAATTAATGTTGGGTGAATTCCCCACTCAAGCAACCCTTAATGTATTACCCCTGGGATCATACGATCTTTTGATTGGTATGGACTGGCTGGACACCCATAAAGCCAAACTGGACTGGTACTATAAAACCTTAGAATGTGTGAGCGAAGAAGGAAAAAGGATAACCCTTCAAGGGGTCCGAAACTGGTCTCAGTGAGACAAATATCAGCATTGCAAATGAGGAAGTATTGCCGAAAGGGATGTCCCCTAATGCAATACAGGTGTTGAAAACAACAGAAGGTGCAGATCCAATCCCTGATGATCACCCTATCCTGAGAGAATACCGAGATGTGTTTCCGGAGGAGATATCAGGTCTACCTCTGAGAAGAGACATTGACTTCTCGATAGAACTCGCACCAGGAGCGGTGCCGATGTCTAGAACACCCTACCGGATGAGCACGCCTGAGTTAGTTGAACTCAAATTGCAATTGAAAGAAATGATGGAAAAGGGTTATATTCGACCCAGCGTGTCCCCATGGGGAGCACCGGTCTTGTTTGTGAAAAAGAAGGATGGCACCCTTAGACTGTGCATAGATTATAGACAACTTAATAAAGTAACCATAAAGAACAAATACCCCTTGCCCAGGATTGATGATCTATTCGATCAGTTGGGAGGTGCGTCTGTTTTCTTAAATATTGACTTGAGGTCGGGATACCATCAAGTCCGAATTAAGGGTGAAGACATCCATAAAACCACTTTCCAGACACGGTATGGTCACTATGAGTTTGTGGTAGTGCCATTTGGGTTAATTAATGCCCCTGCCACTTTCATGTGCTTAATGAACAATGTACTCAGCAATTTTTTAGATAAATTTGTACTAGTATTCATTGATGACATATTAATCTACTCGAAGAATAGAGAAGAACATGAAGAGAATCTTAGACTTGTGCTACAAGTGCTAAGAGAGCATCAACTCTATGCTAAATTCAGCAAGTGTGACTTCTTTCAGAAGCAAATACACTACTTGGGACATGTTTTGTCCAAGGAAGGGGTAGCAGTAGATCCTGACAAGATCAGGTCTATCATGGAATGGCCTACCCCAAAGGATGTCTCAGACATCAGATCCTTTATGGGATTGGTGGGATACTATAGAAGATTTATAAAAGATTTCTCCAGGATTGGTTGTCCAATCACTGCCCTCCAGAAGAAGGGAACAAAATTTATGTGGACACAGCAATGCGAAGAAATATTTCAAACCTTGAAACATCTACTAACCCATGCACCTGTGTTGAAAATTGGTGACCTAGAAGCTGACTTCCTTCTGTGCACAGATGCCTGTAAAGAAGGGCTCGGAGGAGTCCTTATGTAGGAAGGAAAGGTGATCTTCTATGAATCCTGAAAATTAAATGAACATGAGGTCAGCTATGTGACTCATGATCTAGAATTGGCTGCCATAGTGCATGCCTTAAAAATGTGGAGGCATTACGTCCTGAGAAGGAAATTTTTGCTTATGACTGATCACTGTGGATTACGGTATTTGTTTGATCAACCCAAGCTCAATGCTAGACAAGCTAGATGGATGGCCCTCCTTAGCGAATTTGACTTTGAAATCAAACACATTAAAGGGAAGGAGAATAGGGTGGTCGATGGCCTTAGCAGAAGCATGAGAACAATTCACCTGGCAGCAGTGAGTACCTACGAGACAGATGTCAAGAATAGAGTCAAAGAGGCACAAGAAACAGATCCATTCGCCCAAAATGTGACCCTGTACGTACAACAAGAACCCACTGGAGAAAAATACGAAGGCTGTCAGATGATCGAAGGAGGTTTTCTCACCTATAGAGGTAGACTGTACATTCCCAATTGTGACGACTTGAAGAGGTTCATCATGGATGAACTACATAAAAGACCCTACAGTGGTCACCCAGGATACCAGAAAATGATTACTGCCACCTGAAAATGATTTTATTGCCCGGGATTGAAGAAGGACATGGCCAAATATTTGGCCCAATGCATAGAATGCCAACAGGTTAAAGCAGAACATCGACACCCAGCAGGACTATTACACCCTTTACCCATCCCAAAATGGAAATGGGAAACCATCTCCATGGATTTTATCACTGGATTACCAACTTCAACAAAACAGAATGACGCCATTATGGTAGTGGTGGATAAACTAAGCAAGTCTGGTGTTCCGACTGCATGGCATGCCGAGAGAGATAATATCTGACAGAGACACAAAATTCACTTCCAAATTCTGGAAATCACTGATGGCGGGTTTAGAGACCAAATTGTTGTTTAGTACCGCCTATCACCCTCAAACCGACGGACAGACAGAAAGAGTGAATCAGATATTAGAGGATATGTTAAGGATGCATGTAATGCATCAACCCAGGAAATGGGAAGACTACTTGCCATTGGTAGAATTTGCCCACAACAAAGGCTATCAAGCATCCTTAAAGATGAGTCCCTTCGAGGTCCTCTATGGTAGACAGTGTAATACTCCAGTCAACTGGAGTAATCCTGTAAATAGGATTTCTATTGGACCCGATATGTTGAAATAAATGGAATAACAAGTGAGCCAGATAAGACAAAATCTAAAGGCCGCTCAGAGCCGACAGAAAAGTTATGTTGATCAAAAGAGAACTC
>JASDQU010736624.1:58158-69346 GCA_032191745.1 Picea mariana
TGACGACTTGAAGAGGTTCATCATGGATGAACTACATAAAAGACCCTACACTGGTCACCTAGGATACCAGAAAATGATTACTGCCACCCAAAAACAATTTTATTGGCCGGGATTGAAGAAGGATGTGGCCAAATATTTGGCCCAATGCATAGAATGACAACAGGTTAAAGAAGAAAATCGACACCCAACAGGACTATTACACCCTTTACCCATCCCAGAATAGAAATGGGAAACCATCTCCATGGACCTTATCACTGGATTACCAACTTCAACAAAATAGAATGACGCCATTATGGTAGTGGTGGATAAACTGAGCAAGTCTTCTCATTTCATCCCCATCAAATCGACCTACAAAGCAATAGATATCGCACAGGTATTCATGAAAGAGGTGTTCCGACTGCACGGCATGCCGAGAGAGATAATATCTGATAGAGACACAAAATTCACTTCCAAATTCTGGAAATCACTGATGGTGGGTTTAGAGACCAAATTGTTGTTTAGTACCGCCTATCACCCTCAAACCGACGGACGGACAGAAAGAGTAAATCAGATATTAGAGGATATGTTAAGGATGCATGTAATGCATCAACCCAGGAAATGGGAAGACTACCTGCCATTGGTACAATTTGCCTACAACAACAGCTATCAAGCATCCTTAAAGATGAGTCCCTTCGAGGTCCTCTATGGTAGACAGTGTAATACTCCAGTCAGCTGGAGTAATCCTGTAAGTAGGATTTCTATTGGACCCGATATGTTGAAAGAAATGGAACAGCAAGTGACCCAGATAAGACAAAATCTGAAGGCTGCTCAGAGCCGACAGAAAAGTTATGCTGATCAAAAGAGAACTCCAAGAGAGTTCAAAATGGGAGACCATGTATATCTCAGAATTAAACCCAGAAGGAGTTCCCTGAAAATGGGAGCTTGTGCCAAGTTGGCACCCCAGTATTGTGGACCCTTTGAGGTTCTAGACAGAGTGGGACCTGTAGCCTATCGGCTAGCACTTCCTCCCACAGTAAAAGCACATAATGTTTTCCATGTTTGATTATTGAAGAAATATGTACATGATGCTAATCATATAATTGACTGGTCTTTGATCCAGGTGGAACCGGAGGGAGAATTTCTACTAGAACCCCAATGTGTATTGGACAGAAAGGAAATCCGGCTCCGGAACAGAACCATTGCATAGGTCAAGGTGCAGTGGGAACATTTTGGCCCAGATGAGGCTACATGGGAGATGGAAGATGCCATGAAACTGGCATATCCGATTTTGTTTACTTCTTTACATGCAAATAATGTTAGTAGATAAGAACATCGAGGACGACGTTCCTTTTAAGGGGGAGGGAATTGTAACACCCTGTTTCCCCCCAACTTGTAAATATATATATACCTGGACTGGCCAAGGACTATGGAAAACTCATAAATATGATTATGTGATGTAAATGGACCTTGAGGAAGAGGTCAATGAATGTGAATAACATTCTGAATTTATTGTAGGACTGTTGATGAGGGGATATGCAGAAAAAGAGACCACGATGGCGGTGGAGGACACCTGAAAAGGTGGCGTTAACTTCCACCGAGAATTAAATACCGTATTTGGACTCCACTGGCCCGGAGAACCAAAAGCGGCTCGCTGGCCTTGAAATTCAATGCCTCGCAGGTTGGTAGGCGGATGGCTTGATGAGGGATGGGATGGCTTGATGAGGGACGAGGGTGTTAATTGCCTTAACCCTTTTTCCTCTATCTTCGTGAATAGCAAGGAAATCTAAATTGTAGACCCCCTAGGCTCCATGAGAACATCTGGACCGTTGGTTTTTCCACGACCAAAGAGCAGTAGGAAAGGGTGCGGCATCGGGACCGATCTAAACCATCAGATCTTAGCTAGGAAGCCTGACATTCATTAGATCTATAGGGAGATAGACGAGGATTAAGCCTCGTGAATAGGGGCAAAAGGATCCGAGCCGTCCATCCGAGGAGGAAAGGTGGCAGAGATCCAGGGATCTTGTGAACTCGGAGGTTCGCGAGGTAGGAGTCCAAAGGTTGGATGCTCCAAGTCGAGAATGGAGAAGCCACGAGAGGATCAGAGCCGTCCATCCGAGGAGTACAGGTGGCAGAGATCTAGGGATCTCGTGAACTCAGAGGTTCGTGAGGTAGGAGTCCAAAGGTTAGATGCTCCAAGTCGCGAATGGCGAAGCCATGAGAGGATCAGAGCCATCCATTCGAGGAGGATAGGTGGTAGAGATCCGGGGATCTCGTGAGCTTGGAGGTTCATGAGGTAGGAGTCCAAAGGCTGGATGCTCCAAGTCACAAATGGCGAAGCCAAGAGAGGATCAGAGTCGTCCATCCAAGGAGGACAGGTGGTAGAGATCCAGGGATCTCGTGAACTCGGAGGTTCATAGGGTAAGAGTCTAAAGGTTGGGTGCTCCAAGTCACGAGTAGTGAAGTGCCGAGAGCCAAGCACGAGAGAACACATGGCAAAACTTCAAAGTGGGGCCTGCGTGATTGACGGGTGGATACGCATCGCCTAGAGAAGGGAGTCAGTGCTCCGTTGACTTCTCATGTCTCGAGGATTCATGAGAGAAGGGCATGAGAGCTCAACACTTGGACTTACAAAGTCATGAGAACGTGAGAGGGAAGATTAAATATCGCTTCTCGAGGGTTCGTGAAGGGAAGGTGCCAAGATTCGACGCTACAACTCGCGAAAAGGCGAGTTGCGAGCAGTACGAAGGGAAGGTCAACCTTCGCTGACTTTTGGGTCTCGGAGGATCGAATAAGGGAGGATCAAGAGTTCAACCATTGAAGTCACAAAGCGGTGAATAGTGAGAGGAGCTAGAGTTTAGCCTAGCCGGCGGTCATGCGCAGAGGACACTGACGGAAGGAAGCTATACCCTCCTCGTGATATCAGGTATCAGTGAATTGTGAAGAAAATTTGAGGGTCTTTGACTCACGATTCACGAGATCGCGAGTTGTGAAAGGCGCCTGGTTGACAGTTTGTCCTGTGGTCCTAACCCACGATCATAGGGAGGTGAACAGGGAAGAACTAGCTTGCACTAGAGCCCCGTAGGACTTTGGGGATTCTGTTCCTTGAGGAAGAATGGAAATTTTACTATGTTATAGTGGGTCTGTTACAGAGTCAGACAATGACAAGGCAATGGTACTGCTTTTGATATTCAGTTTTGTCCTTTACTTTTGCATGGGCATGTATGTCATATAAGTTACACAAATATTGCACTGTTCCATGTTGCAGCTACAATTGTTAGATACGTATTCAGATTTGTTTTTGTCAATGGAACAACAATTGCATAGAGGGAAGATTCCACTTATGTTGTTCAAAAATCTAACAAAGAAGAGGGATGCTAGAGAAAGGGTCTTTTGGACAACTCAGGCAACATTTGTAATAGAGTTGCAAGCAGATATAGTAGAGGATTTGAAGAAACTAGCTAGCTCTACAATTGTTGTGTGTATACATCCACAAAATCATCCTCACTTTGCTTATAGAAATAACCTTCAACAAATTTGTGCGCCTGCTTAATTATTATTATTATTTTTAAAGGGCAGGGGGGTCTGTAGTTATGTATTTTATTGTTCAATGTATTAATCCCTTTGCTCGCGTTCCCAGGTTGAAGGTCTTTTAGTTGCAGCCAATGTTTACTCGACCCCCTTTGAGCCTATATGTGCAAAATGCAACTCTGTTGCTTCTGCCTCCGCTTTGATAACTAATGATATGATTGATTTTCTGCAATGTGGTTTGCGTGAATGTTGTTATCCGGTTGGCGTGAATGTTGTTATCTGAACCATGGGCAACACAACCGTGCATTGTACCCTTAGGCAGCCTCTGTTAGAAAATGTGCTTCCTGAGTTGGCAGAGTTGTCGTATGAGATGTATGTACAGAAAAAGGAAAGCAATGTCTACATGCTATGACATCTTTGGATACACAGCAAATTCACCTTGAATGAGGACAATTCAATTTTTCATATCGGCTGAAGAAGGGGAATATATATATATATATATATATATATATATCAAACTTTGGTAGGAAGCGGAAATACCTCATGTGTCACTGTAACATTTGTTCAACATCCAGATGAATGTTCGTTGGACTTGGCCCATATCTCTGTAATCCCCATATATGGCATGGCCCCAGTTATTTTGTACCGGGAACATATACCAGAAGTAAGAGAAAACGAATGTGGCGACGTCTTTAATTTGTATATCAAATTGTTTGGTGCAAAGGTCGATGGGTTCTGATCTATGGAACCTTCTGGGAACTTGCTTGCGACCTGTTTAAAGTATGGTTGGTTCTTGGTTATCTAATTTGTCTGTCAATTTGTATACCATGGAACTCCAACTGTTCTTTGGAGTAGACAGAACAATATAATTGAATTTTTTTGCTAGGTGGCCCGTAGATACACCTAATAATTTCTATGGCGATGTGATGCAAATGTACTATGTGGCTTGCTTTAGCGGATTTCCTTGATCGATGAACTTGATCAAATTATTGTTCTGAAATAGTTTGAAATCAACGAATATATAGTTAGAGGGATTACATCAATGAACCTGGTCAAATTAAAATTTGAATTGGTCATTGCTTTGGCATTTTTTCTTATTTGATGAACTTGGCAAAATTAATATCCTTGAATAATTTGAAATCAACGAATATATACTATGCGAAGTGCAATTTTGCTATGATATGAACAACAAGGCCTTCAAATTCAAATTGGTCATTGTTATGCTTGTGGTGATAGAATTTAAAAAAAACTTTCTTTTTTTTGCTTCATTTTTTTGAAAATAAGTGATTTAACATCCTTTAATAATTTAATGCAATTCACTTGTACAATATCAATAGTTAATATTAATAATTTAGTATTTCAAAATAATGTTTTTAGATAAAGTTAGATCGGATGAGCATCCCTAAACAATGGCAATCTTGAACTCGCGAGATGTGGAGTCCGCAAGTCCAGCTGTGAATTTGTATATCATGAAAGTATGGGTGATATTTGCAGAACACAGAACAAAAGAGGCTCAAATTTCAGTCCGCCAGGCTGAGAACCCGCGATCCAAAAAGTGCCCAAGTTTGGAACGAGGTATCCGCATATGGATTTCATACGGGATCGCTACGGGACAATAAAAGTGCAATGTTCAGCCACCCAGCCCGAGTTCACTTTTCAATTTGTATATCACAAAAATCTGGGTACTATTTGTAGGGCACAGAATAATAAAACCTCAATTTTCAGCCCGCCAGGCCGCCATTCCGCGATCCAAAAAGTGCCTGAGTATGGAATAAAGAATGCGCATGTGCTCTATAAAATCTCATGTCCATACTTTAAAAAAGTACATGTTTACTATGTATTGGTCATTTTTCGGAAAACTTTTATATCATTCGGTTCAGCAAAATGAACATTGTCCTCTGCTTAAATTTTGCAATATCAATATGTAATATTGATAATTTAGTATTGAAAATACAGTTTTTTTATATGTTGGATAGTTGATAGGGATTGCCATCTGTAAACAATGAAAAATCTGAACCCGCCAGCCATCGGGTCCATCTGTGGATCTACATATCGTGGAAATACAAGTGTTATTTGAGGAGACAGAACAATGAAAGAGCAATGTTCAGCCAACCAGCCCCAAAATCCCCTATCAAAAAAAGTAGCTAAATATGGAATTAAAATGGGATCGCTATGGAAGAATAAAAATGAAATTTCCAGCAAAGCAGCCCACAAGTCCTCCTGTCAATTTGTATATTGTGGAACTATGGGTGGTATTTGTAGAACACAAAACAATAGAGACTCTATTTTCATCCCACCAGGCTATGAACCCGTGATCGAAAAAGTGCCCAAGTATGTTATCAGGGATCCACATATGCTCTGTAAAATATCATGTCCATACATTATATAGAGACTCATTTCCACAAGTCTGCCTGTCAATTAGTATATCACGGAAGTCTAGGTTCCATTTGTATGACACAGAACAATAGATACTCAATTTCCAGCCCATTAGGCCGCGAACCTGCGATCCAAAAGGTGCCCAAGTATGGAATGAGAAATCCGCATATGTTCTGGAACAATAAAAATGCAATGTTCATCCAAGCAGCCCGTAGGTTCTCCTGTCAATTTGTATATCGCGGAAGCCTGGGTTCTATTTGTAGGGCATGGAACAATAGAGACTCTATTTTCAGCACGGCAGGTTGCGAACCCGCGATCCAAAAAGCGCCCAAGTATGGAATGACGGATCTTTATATTCTCTATAAAATATCATGTCCATACTTCATATAGAGACTCATCTCCGCAAGTCCGCCTATCAATTTGTATATCGTGGAAGTGTACGTGCTATTTGTAGGACACAGAACAATAGATACTCAATTTTCAGCCGGTCAGGTCGCGAACCCGTGATCAAAAAACTACCCAAGTATGCAAATGAGGGATTTGCATATGTTCTATAAAATCACATGTGCATACTTTATAAAATATGTTTACTATGTATTGCTCGTTTGTCGGAATACTTTTATATCGCTCGGCCAACCAGATTGTACAAACTTTCTCATCTAATTAAATTCTGCAATATCAATATTTAACAGTAATAATTTACCGCGTGTCCGCTTCTGAATTTGTATATCACGGAATTGTGGGTGTTATTTGTAAAGCACAGAACAATAGAGGCCCAATTTTTTGCCCAGCATCCCAAGAGGCCCTGATCCAAAAAACTGGCCAAATATGGAATTAATACAGACTCTCTACGGGACAATTAATATGAAATATGCCTGCCTATTTGTATATTGCGGAAGTGTGGGTGCTATTTGTAGGAAACAAAACAATAGAAGCTAATTTTTCAATCCTCTAGGCCGAGATCCCACAATCGAAAAAGTGCTTAACTATGGAATGGGGGATCCGCATATGCTCTATAAAATCTCATGTCCATACTTTATAAAAGTACTTGTCGATTTATAAATTCTGCCACATAAAAATTGATGACCAATATGTCACTGAGATGCAATATGGCCATCGTGCAATGTTGAGCCAAGTGCAATGTTCGTCCAGCCAGCCCCAGAGTCCCCGATCAAAATAAGTGGCTAAATATGGAATTAATACGGGATCTCTATGGATGAATAAAAATGCAATGTGCAGCGAAGAAGCTCGCAAGTCATCCTATCAATTTGTATATTGTGGAAGTCTAGGTGGTATTTGTAGAACACGGAACAATAGAGACTCTATTTTCAACCTGCCAGCCACGAACCCGCGATCCAAAAAGCACCCAAGTATGGAATGAAGGATCCGCATATGCTCTGTAAAATCTGATGTCCATAGTTTATATAGAAACTCGTATCCACAAGTCTGCCTGTCAATTTGTATATTGTGGAAGTGTAGTATCTATTTGTAGAATAATAGATACTCTATTTTCATCCCGT
Source organism: Picea mariana (assembly GCA_032191745.1). Taxonomy (NCBI): domain Eukaryota; kingdom Viridiplantae; phylum Streptophyta; class Pinopsida; order Pinales; family Pinaceae; genus Picea; species Picea mariana. The sequence goes on from JASDQU010736624.1 coordinate 65,562, forward strand.
CATGCCACGAATCCGTGATCCAAAAAGTGCCTGAGTATGGAATGAGGGATCCGCATATGTTCTAGAACAATAAAAATGCAATGTTCACCCAAGCAGCCCGTAGGTCCTCCTGTCAATTTGTATATCTCAGAATTGTGGGTGTTATTTGTAGAGTGCGGAACAATAAAGGCCCAATTTTTTGCCCACCAGAACGAGAGCCCCCGATCCAAAAAATTGGCTAAATATGGAATTAATACAGAATCGCTATGGGACAATAAAAGTACAATGTTCAACCAACCAACCTGCAAGTCCACCTATCTATTTGTATATCGCGGAAGTGTGGGTGCTATTTGTAGGACACAGAACAATAGAGGCTCAATTTCCATCCCGCCAGACCGAGAACCCGCAATCGAAAAAGTGCCTAAGTATGGAACATAGCAATACCAATGTACAATCATTATTCTTGTTTCTTATCTTTCACCACTTTGTATGACAAATGCATTTAATTTTTAATATGTTACACTTTTATTCTTATCCTTCACGAGTCTGTATGGCAAATGCATTTACTCTTTTATATGTTACAGACTTTTGTTTTTTTATATATTTCAAAATAAATGGTGCTCAACAATGCAACCGTCATTTACTTATACCACATGTTCACAAATGCATTTAAATTTTTATATTTCTTATGTCCTATTAATTTTATCTCATCATATATTTTTATCTTTCACTAGTCCATATCGAAAATGCATTTAAATTTCCAAATTTATTCTTTCATTGTAAACAAATTTTTTACTTTATTATATACTTTAAAAAAATTAGGTTTGTGTGTTCAACAATGCAACCGTCATTTACTTATACCCCATGTTCACAAATGAATTTAAATTTTTATATTTCTTATCTAATTGTATCTCATCATATATTTTTATCTTTCACCAGTCCATATGGAAAATGCATTTAAATTTCCAAATTTATTCTTCCACTGTAAACAATTTTTTTACTTTCTTATATACTTTCAAAAAAATTAGGTTTGCTATATACTTTCAAAAAATACATGGTGCTCTACCTGCCAACCCTCATTTCCTTTTGCCCCATATTTCATGATATACATGTTGCACACAACATTTCCGTGATATACATTTTGCACCGAACACTTCATTTCATTTACAATTCCACTCCATTTTCCACTATTTTCTTTCGAACCTCCTTGGCAGGGACTGCGCTGCCATGCAACCTTGCTTCCATTGTTTCCTGTATACATTTCTCGTTTTCTATGCATCACATGAAAAAATCAAACCTACTATAAATACCTAGTGCTTTATATGCACTTATGGTTGTGTTGGTCGATGTTCATGATATATAATATGTTCTTTTAATAGGCTCTCGAGTTATCTATCTATTTTAATTTGTGAATTGGGAGTTGTAAAATGTTCATAAAATGTGAATTGGGAGTTGTAAAGTACTAATATACACAATTAAGTTAAATAGTGTATAGTGTATATTTATTGATAATAAAATAAAAAATAACAAATAGTTGAATTATTATATAAAAAATTATTTATTTTAAATTAAAAGATTAAAATTGTTTTTTATATTAATTTTAATGGAAAAAAAAGAAAACAAATATTATAAAAAAGTTAATTGGGTGTAGTTTGGATGGTTGTGAGGAATGATTGTTATCCTCCCCACTAGGTTTCAATTCCCATAATGACATGAATAAAACTAAAAATGAGTATATTGACTTTGAGCTTATATGTATTGGAAAGTGTCTTTGATTCAAAATTGAATAGCAAGGCAACTCCTATTTTTGGGAAAAACCCTTCAAAAAATAATTTATAAACATAAAACATATTTTTATGAAATGAAAATTAGTTTTTTTTATCAAGATTATTATTTTATTTTTTAAAATTAACTTAGTACTGAAAAAACGGTTAATTGCTAATTAATAAGGTTTTTTTTTTTCAAATATTGACCCTTTAAAACAATTGAAAAAAATATATTACTTTTTGGTTTATGGGATATATAAAGTTAAGTAAAAAATGTTTATATTGTTTTGTGTTGAGACTCTTAATTAGTCGGTGTCTCATATATACTTGGGGTTCATGGGGTGTGGCATATATACTTGGGGTTCATGGGGTGTGGGAGTTACCAGGTGGAATTAGTACATCTTTGGAATTCCCCTATTTGTCTATGCTTGGAGAAGATTGATTTTTTTGCATGTATAGAATTTTCAAGTGGTTGAGAGTGGTAGTATTTCTCATGGCATTAGGGGTAATGGTAGGGTTAGTGAGGATGATGCAAGTGGAGATCATTTTATGTGAATTATTGAATCAATGGACTTTATGAGCGATAGGGTGAGTGCAAACTAATGATGGTCTCTCATGACACCTTAGTGGCAATGTAAATATGCAAAAGCAACAATCTGTTAACTTGGAGGGATTATTCAAGGTACTTTTACAATGAATTTGAATATGGTGTAATAAGATGAAAAGTAGGAAATTGAATTAGCCTTCCAAATATACAACTTTTATTCATATACATTGTCATTAACTAGGTCAAATTTGATTTTTTCTAACACTGGTATCTTATTTTTCCAACAAAATACAAGGTATATGCTTTCGTTCGTGCAGGTGTTGAGTGTATTAACGATGAAATTTCGTTCCAAAAACTTGTATACTTGTAGAGAACCCGTTTTTCTTATGCTGTGTATTTTTTGGAAAATTTTAATACTAATTTTGTATTTTTTTAAATTATCAAAGTCAACATATGCCCGAAATTACAACATCTTTTGTTCGTGCAGGATAAAAGGGTCTTAACATGATTAAAACATTTTTGTTTTTTAGATCATAGGTATTGGTATTGTCTATTGTTTCATATAATTTTATAGTAGAAATAAGAGAGGTATGTATTCTAGGATTTTTATATATGTGAAGACAAAAATAGATTAAAAATAGTAAATAATAATAAAAAAAAATTAAAATTATATATTTGAAATATGCATACCGACTCGATCTATTTCAATAATTTCGTCAACAACTGCGTTGTTTAGTCTATAGAAAAATAATGTCAAAGACAAAGATATAGAGGGGTATTCACAAAAATGGAGGTTTTTGTGAATTTGCAGACCGAACCATTAGGTTTGTCATCCTAAACCTATATCTAAGCAAACCACGTCAGCATACACCTTGCCAATCCCGCCCAAACAATTTGAATTCAAACAAGCATGCACATGCTCTAGGAACATGTGTGCGCTCCTAAAAAAATAATTTCCTTCCTCATCTATATTTTTCCTCCCTCTCCTACATCTNCCCCCCCCCCCCCCCCCCCCCCTTCTCTATCTCACTCTCACTCTCACTCTCCCTCTCTACCCCACTATCTGTCTCCCTCTCTCTCCCTCACACTCCTATACATGGTAAAACCTAGGCATGGAAATATTTAGAAATCATAGGCCATGGAAAGACCTAGAGCTAGACCATACCTTGACATGCATCGGACTCTCACACCCACCCCCTCTCTATCCACACCCTCTTCCACTCTTCCTCTCTCTCTTTCTGTCACTCTGCCCCTTTGTCCCTCAATCCCATTCCTCTTACACCTCTATTCCACCCTTTCTCTCTCTCCACGTCGTTAGTCTCAGCCTCACTCTCTATGCCCCTATTTCTCTCTTTAGTCCCCCTTTATGTCTCCCTCTGTATCCCCCCCTCCCCTCTCATTTTGTCTCTACCCTGCTTCTATGTCTCCCTCTCTACTTCCCTTCCTCTCACTATCCCTCTCTCTACCTCATCTATATTTCTCCCTCTCATCCC
>JASDQU010736624.1:69435-106197 GCA_032191745.1 Picea mariana
CCCTCTCTATCTCTACCCCTCCTGATCTGGATTTGTGAGAAGAAAAAAATAAAAACACAGATTTATAATATTAACACAGAGACACAGTGTTGGCGCAGGCCTATTTTGGGAAGAAGGATCTACTTTGGGAACATACCTAATTTTGAAGAAAAGGTCTATTTTTGGAGCACACTCCTTAGGGGGCAAAAACGAAGCATGAAGAAAAAGAAGGAAAAACAACGTGCAAGAGGAAAAGAAACATGGCACGTAGGTAGACAGGCCTAACCATGTTAGGGTTAACGTTTTTGATAAATATTGTAACGACTATAAGCTAGTAGGGCAGTGTAAATAAAGACATAGGAGGTCTAGGTTAGTGTGGTTGATTATTGTTGTTATGGCTCGTAAGCTATTGATTGTAGAGAGTTTTGTTATGGTTCTTTTGGTAGAGTTGAATAAGCTAGTTTTTTAGGGTTAGGTCACAGAATGAGGAGCCTGGTGTGATCTAGTCATCCTCCCATAGGGTACTTACCCTCCTTTTGATTGTAATCATGAAGATGTAATGCACACAATGCATATTTTGCAACAGAATAAATAAAAGAGCAGAGAAGCCATTTCTTTGTGGATGTATCCCAGGAGGGGGTGAACCATGGTAAAATATTGGGTTCTATGTGTTGTTAATGAATTATTTACTATTATGTTAATCATTAGCTCAAGAATGAATGGTTAAAACTAGTATAATAACATGCATGCATAGGTTTAAAAATGAATGAAGAATAAAAGTAGATGAATGATTAATGATGATGATGTATGAGAAAAATGATCAAATCCAATCTCCACTCATTCCTAGATTGAAAACACTTGAGTATTGTAACCCCCCATAAAGCTATTTTGGGTGAGACTATGTTGTGCACTCTATGCGCAACGTTTCCTTCTGGTTTACCAGGAGGGACAATAGTTTTGAGGGTTTTGTTGGAAACCTATTTGATACAAGAACCTGGGTCAGCCCAAGTAACCAACAAATGGTTTTGTTGCTAGCTGGAACTCCACAGGATTGAGGGGACAATATATGTGGAAGAAATGCGTGGAGGATGAAAGTATAAAAGGGAATGTTCAGGCCATGGAATCCAATGAAGGAGGAGATTGAAAGATGGTTGAGGAAAAAGGAACTCGAGTTTGTGCAGAAGGACAACATAAACCCTAAGTTGACACCGCAAAATTATCTCAAAAAATACATGTTTAGTGACTTGCATGAGGTATTTTTCTATGATTTCCCACATATGTTGCATGAGTGGTTATTGAGGTTGAAGGAAAACCACCCTATGAATGCGATCAAAAAAGTAGAGTGGAATCCTGTGGATATTGTGTAGTTACAACAAGTTAATAAAAAATTCACACACACAATATATTTCTGGTTAGACAGTATTGTTGCAGGGTTTATCACTGAATTTGCAGAAGATACTGTGAAGTCCTACACTGCTCTAGAGAAGGATTTTCTGAAGGGACCCAGAGGTAGGTACATCATATCCTTGCATACTTCAATCAATATTTCATTGTATAATGTAATACCCCAAGGTTAAGCCCCTGCTGAATTGTAATGATGTTTAATGAAGTTCATAGTCTAGTGAGCCAAATATTATAAGATGGGAGGCATATGTGTTTATTAGGCCAGAGATCCTAGATGCTAAGGCCAATGAGCCTATTTTTGTATATGTAATTATGAAAATCATTATTAAAAATACATCATTGCATGTAGACCAACCACAAAGAAAGAGTTATGGGGAACTAAGCTCCACTAGGAAGGGAAATGGAAGGGGGGTTGAGAGGCTAGGGAAAAGGGGCTAAGCTTGAGGGCTTAACCCAAGGGAATATTATAATATATTACTAAAAAACTAATGTTGTACATAATGTGTTATCCTAAGTTCCTATGGGGACAGGAACAAACTCCAAGTGGAGAGGAACGAGCTCTTGGAGAGCCATGTGTCATCCAAGACGCATGCAATTTTATAGGGGAAAATCCATCATTGTGGGGGTTTGCTAACGATTCTTGTCATATTTCCTGTTGAGTTCATTCAACCATATTTCTCACCCATTCACTCACACACTAAGCAGGCACACAGTCAACCAATTTCCATGATTGTTGAACCCTCTATCGTCGTGAACCTCTCTAATTTGTTGAGTTGTCCCTTGCCTTACTCGATTTTTCTATTCTGGTTACCTTTTTGACTCAAGAGATGGACATAAGAACTAGGTTGTCAGGTGTGTGGTTAGAAGATGTGGGTTTTCATGCCCGTGGGTTGAAGAAGCAGGTTTTCAGGCCTGTGAGCAACTCTCTCTAGGTGAGAGAGGTTGTTGGAGAAGTGATTTCTCCTTGAGGGAGTCCAATAGCAGCTATAGAGTTTTGAGAATTCCTGATTCGACCTATTGTTAAAGCCCTGGAAGGGAAGTGTAGCAGTCGACGGACTATGGAAAAGTGAAGGTGTATATTCCCAGGGTGGGACATGCATGTGGGGAATGAGCGTTTGTGACAAGTGGGCATAAGTAGGCTCCTTGGAGGGAATCCTTCTTGTTGCATTGTGCAACTTTCTATAGTCTTGACCTAGCCTAGGATTTCCTTTACCTTGGGTGAAGTTTATTCCCATCTTGGGGGTGACCCACTGCTGATAGCTTAGAGTAGCGTGGTCTAATACTGGGAGGTTCGTGGAAAGTATGCATGCAGTTGGTGGTATTCTCATAAAAATATAAGTACGAATTCTATGTATATTGTATTTTGTGTATCTTTCACATGTGTTATAATGTTATGAGTATTGTCTGTATATGTTTCATGTGTAGGATTATTGTTATTTCTGCATTAATCTATATTGTAGCAGAATGTTTATTTCTGTTTAAATTTTCATTAGATATATATGTATATCATAGCATGATAGTTTCAAGTGGCATGACCGAGCCTGGGTGGATGGGTATGGTACAATATGGTTTAAGAGAAGTTTGGTTCTGAATTAGTGGTGTGTCCTCGACCAGGGAAGGTCGAGGGACGTTACAATTTGTTATCAGAGCCCATGGTTTCCACACTGAACCTGGATGGGCCATGAATGTGGAATTTGGAGTCTAAATTCCATAAGGAATTGATGTACAGAGTTCCAAGAGGGCGCTGGGGGAACACCTTGGCTGTGTTCATAAGCTCAAGAGGTATTGCAGTTTGATAAAGCACAACAGACATGGTATTGGGCCACAAAATTAAATTCGGGTCGTTGGATCTATTCGTAAGAAGACATATCCCCAAAAAAATGTCATATCTGGAGAAGGTTCATGGAGGTTAAGCACATAAGTCCTTTAGACTTCGCCCTCTAGCTGTTTTAAAGTTGTAGTAGAGAAAATCATCGAAGTCTCGAAGTCCGGAAACAATCCATACCATCCATTTCTAGGGACACGTGTTCGCGTGTTAACATCAATATTTTAAGGGTAAAGTTTAGAGTTTGTCTCAGGTTTGAAAAATCATGCCATGGTCTTGGGAAGACCAAGGAATTTCAAAGTTGAGTCAATGGTTTGTATAGGTCATTAAATACTATCAAGGTGAAGAAGTCATTTAGAGGGCCCATATGTGGTTTGTCATCATGAAATATTTTTGCAAGGGACTTGTATTGAGTCTAAGTCATATACAAGTCATAAGTTTAAAAGGTAAAGTCTTGTCAAAGCAAAATTTGTGGGCATAATCACATAAAAAGTGTTAGTACAGGTGTTTGATGGCTATTTTTGGCATATGTACCTTGGAAAGATCAAAACTAGGTGTTGGAACACGTTTATTTTTGAGATTTTGAGATTTAGATTTTGCCTCTTAGAAATAAAATTTTCACCCAAAAAGAAAAAGAAACTTAGAGATTCTCCTTTTAAATTTAAAGATAAATCCATTGCTTGTTGAAAATCCACTTACGATATCCACCATCGATTAGCTACTCTAATTTTATCAAATGGTCTTAATGATCTCTGAACTGTAGAAGCTGCTTGAGTTTTAAAGAAAGTCTCTAATGTTCGCTTCAGAGCTTCGCACTTCAAGTATTCCAGCAAGTCTAAATAATGAAAAGCCAGAATGTCGAAACACCGAAGCACTTAAGGCTAATTCAAGGTTCAACGCATGATAAAATAAAACATAAAAGTGAGTAATAGGAGATTAACTTCTTCGTGAATTTGACCTTTGGGAGATTTATACCCTAATTGTTTCCAACACTCACGAACGTCGAAGTATTAACGATATGTATGATTGGATAAAATTAGCGATTTGAATTGCGATCAATAGTTTTTATTCAACGAAGAACTTACATATTTATCTTATTATAGGAAAGCTATTTTTTTTTTCTACCATGAAAAAGTTGTAAGAAAAATTGATAGATCAGATTTCAAAATATAGTGGAACGATAAATCAGTTCAGAAGATGGATAAACTAAGAAAAGGACCAAATATAGAAGGGAAGGGGCTAAATAGACAGAAAAGGGGAGCACAAAATATTTTAAATGCTAAGTCTCTGAAGTGGAGGATGTCCTTCCATGTGTCCTCTTATCTTCAACGGTGAGGATTTACTTCGGAACTCCGGGCTTCGGGAGTCCTCGCTTCACACATCTGTCTTTCTTCCGAATTGGTTATTCCCAAAGTGGAGGATCTCCTTCCGTGTGTCCTCTTGATTTCGATGGCTCAGATTTATTTTGGGACTTTGGGCTTCGAGCGTTCTGAAATGCATAACACCACAAACCTTCTAGAGTGTCAGATCTACCGACACGTGTCCACTTCGATCAATGATCTAGATGAACTCCGGGCTTTAGAACTTCGGGAGTTCTCGCTTCACACATCTGTCTTTCTTCCCAAATAGTTATCCGCCGAAGTGCAGTATCTCATGCCACGTGCCCTCTTGATTTCAACGATGAGGATTTACTTTGGAACTACAAGCCTCAGGCATTCCGAGCTGCAAATATCCGAAATATTAAGTCCCCAAAATACAAGATCTCTTGCCACGCGTCCTTCTCCATCGGACGGTCATGATTTACTTTGTAACTTTGGGCTTCGATATTTTTATATTCTCCCCTCTTGCTTTCCTCCAGAGTGTTTTCTCCTGAGGTCCCCCGATTGTTGCCTCGTGTCCATCCAAATCTAACATTCGTAGTTTACTTCAGGATTTTAGGGATTTCCCTCTCATTTTCCTCCAGAGTACTCTCTCCTGGATTTGTATATCAAGCTCCATGCATCCTTCTCCATCGGATGGTCATGATTTACTTCGAGACTTTGGGCTTCGAGAGTTTTAGATTCTCCCCTCTTGCTTTCATCTGGAGTGTTTTCTCCCGAAATCCATCTATTTTTTCCACATGTCCTCCTCAGATCGACAATCGTCATTCACTTTGGAGCTCCAACTCTACATGCAGACCGCCCCTAAGCTCTGAAGTGACAAAGTACATGGAATTCATCATTTCAGACATGTGGTGCTCTCATCAGTCATGACACCTAGAATCCATATGGGACTAACATGTGTCACTCCTCTTTTCATGACACGTCATCATAGTGATGTCATACCACTGTGTCAGATCATCCTCCAGGAAGTGTTCTTGTTCAGCGAAAAAGTAGTGCCATCTCCAAGCGCAGTTAGAATGATCCTAAAGTTGGCCGACAAATAAACCTTAGCGGTCGCGCTAAATTTAGCAGGTGCACCCGGATCGCGACTAGATAAACAATCATGTTTCATTGTGGGGATGCAAAATGCCCGAACGATAAAATTCCTGAGCGGTCCCGCAATTTAAACCGTGGTATAGTAAAAGAGCTACATGACATCACCAGACGCATTGCGGGATGAAAAGAGGGTTACTTCAAACCACCCCCTCATGCCCCCGCAAAATAGAGAAACATAAAGGGACGTCGGAGCAACACCTGCCATCCATGTCATGTATCTCGTTCACTCTCCATCCTATCACACCTTCCACATCGGATACCCTGTTTACCTCCCCACCTACACTTGTCCCCACGTCATCCTATTCATGAGAAGTTACTCTTTCTCGTAACAATTAGCCATTGCATAACGAGCCAACACTGAGCTATCTGTCACATTATAACTCCCTCAATATTTTCAACTGATATTCTTTTTCCAGTGAACGCATCCAAAGAATAGATAGGAGTGGAATCAAATGATGAGGACAGTAAACACATGATTATGGTGGCCTCAATGGACATGTGTGCCCAATTCAAAGAACAAAGGAAAACAAGCGCGTCTGCGAGCAGATGAAGAGACATATGAAAGTGCTAGCTCAAACAATATCAACGTGTTGTCATTTCATTCGAATTACATTATGTTTTTCGGAGATATTGTATGAAGTCCAATGTTTTTTGAGTTGTGATAATTTTTGTATAAATAGATGGATTTCAAATATATTCGAGGCTGCTTCTTTCCAGATGTAATAGAGAAAAATCTCCTTTTGAGTATTAATACAAGTGCAGATAGAGATTCCAAATTTTTTTCAGTTTGGGTTATGTGTTTCTTCTGTATTTCCATATCTCTGAATTTCCTTATGTAATTCCTTGATAGGCGATTGATTGCAATTTAGTATCACAACTATTGTAATCACATTATATCAGTAATTCGTTAAGTAAGAAAATTTTCCTCTAGATTTACTATAAGTAAAGAAAGACCTACAAGCTATTTGATCTACTACATTTCATATCCTTTTTAAGGGTGTGCTCTATACTTTTCTTCTACTGCAACAAGGTGAGACTCTTCAACAATTGATTTTGAGCTTTGTTTAACAGTTTTGTAATTTTCCCTCACACCATTTGATATTACAATTTTGACTCAAACACAAAATACGACCTCTGTACTGCCATATTGTTAATTGCATTTAAGGATATTTTCTCATATAACTAAAGGTAGAAATAGCACTCTTTTTAAACATTCTCTTTAAACATTCCTGATGCCTAACATTATTCTTTGAGACTTAGGATTAATCTCAGGAACAACACCCGGCACGGTGCGCAAGTCACTTAAATGATGCAAGAGGTCTTTTCAGCACAAATGGGTGCCTTTTCCCTCTCAAACCTCTTCATGTCAAGTCTTATATATTTATCCATCATCCTTCACCCCTTTGCATGAGTTCTTGGTCTGGGAACTAGTTTATTACCCCTCAAGAAAACTCCCAAAACCTCTGCTACGCAAAACCTGTTTTTTGTGCTACGCATATGTTGTGAAGACTTGCATGCTATGCAAATCGCAGTGCTTATGCTTTTTCTCCTCACCTCATATCCAGTTGTGAGCTGTGGCAAACACATGTGAAACTTAACCATCCACGCATTGATATCCTGCTAATTCACTTCCTTATCACTCAGTGAAGCTCTCATTCTATTTTGAAACAAACCCTAGCCTTGTTAAGGCTATTGCGCAAGCTTATCCATTAGGTGTTGAGCATCTCTCCCCCTGCCACAGGATCACATCCACCCTGCAAATTTTTTCATTCAACCATGACATCATGGGATAAAAATAAGCACATAGGAGGGAATTTGTTGAGGTATGAGCCATAGAGCCTCAACTTGGTGAAATCATACCCTGCATTTAGAGTTTATTTTGAGCAGGCTGGATGCATTAGATTCTGTGATAAAATTTAAGGATATAACCAACAAATGACAAAGGAGTTTTCCCTCAACTACAATGGTGTCCAGAAAAAAATTGTCGGGGTCATATTCCCAGTTTCATAGGAGTCAATAGTTGTTACTACGGAGATCCCAATCCCATGGGAAAGATGGTTTAAAGGTATTCCTTTGGATTATGCATTTTATATTGATTTCCTTAATCCAAAATACTAAAATCAAAAGATAGGATCCACCATTCCTAAGGAATATGTCTTAGATCCCTATGATAAGTTGTTAAGGGTCATACAAATATGTTTCACTTGTGAGGGTAGGTTTGATAGGGTGTACCAGTACCATGTGAGACTCTTCGTGCACTTCATAGGAAAAAACCCTCTCAACTTGCATTTTTACTTGTATATAAGCTTCAGAAAGATTGCAGACAGGGTCCAAGCTAGACTTGACCAACTTAAGAGCATCATGTTCCATTTATCCTTAGTCAAGCTACTAATTGTTGAAGAAATTGAATAACTAAATAGGGAATGGGATTCTTTCTTGTCACTATCTAATATTCCCCTGGATCCCAAAAGAGATACCCCATTGTTTGTTGAAAGGGTGTCTCCTAGAAGCTCAGGTAAAAAGAGAGAAAGTGTTGCAGAGAAAAGAAAAGGGAAGGAAGTTGAAGGCTCTCCTCCAAGCCAACCATTTCCAAAGAAGGGTAAAAATATTTTGTTCACCGATGAACCAAAAGAGACCTAGACACCTAGAAGGCCAACCACAAGGTCATCAGCAAGAAAGATTCCTACACCAGCAGTCTAGACAGAGTATGTTGAGATTTCAGATCAAGGGATGGATGAAGGCCAAGCCAAAGTAGGAGATAAAACTCATAAATTAGGGAATTTCAACAACAAATCAGAGATGCTTAGCATGTGATTGCTCAGTTTTATCAAGAAAACAAAGAGTTGAAGAGGAAGCTAGCTGAGAGAGGTTCTGAGGAACAAACACCTCAGATAAAGACAGATCCTAAAAGTGAAACATCCAAGGAAATTTTGCAAAAACATAAGACCACAGTTGTATCCAAGCCCACAACACTTCTGACAAGATCCTCATCTAGGAAGAATAGTCCAGACATACAGGGCAAGCAAGCAACAAGTGAGAGACCTCCTACTTCACCCATAGAAGGAGAAAAGAACATAAGATGGATTAATAAGAAGTTGAGGGAAGCTCAAGATCAAATCACTAAGCTTAGGGAAGAAAAGGGGATATCATATGAAAGAGCCATAAAAAGCTTTAAATAATGCATACCAACCAGAGAAAATGCATGTACAACCCTTTCCAATGTCCAGTCAAAATTGAAGAGAAATGCAATCCTGTTCAAGCAGGTGGGAAATTTAAAGGTACAAAAACTAACATCGAGGAAGGAAAATAGGTATCTAAAGTAGAATATGCAGTTGAATGATGAGGCTAGGAGAATATTGAGTCTACTTGCAGAAGTAGCACAAGTATGAAAGTATGAAAAACACAGTTTTTATTTTTGGAGGAAGTCACCATTACAATTGTAAACTAAAAGGTGACTAAGGGAGGTAGAAGTTAGCTAATTTTGAAAATATTTCTATATAAACACCTTTTTGAAGCCCTCGTGCTTATGATCCAGACAATTATGATAGTATGAATCACCCTTTTTGAGCAGCTGGAAATTTTGACTGATAAGGCAAGCATACACAACACTTGTGTAGCGCACCAGCGCCACGCAAACGATCTAGTCATATATAAATGAAAAGGACAATGTCAAAGGTTGGGTATACCACATTGGAGGTTAAATCAAGGTTTTGTATCAGTGGGCCACCTCAACCTACACAAATTTCAAGAAATCCCAACGTGCTACGTAAACCTACTATGCAAATGTTGTAGGTAGCATTTGCGTAGCGCTAGCACCAGTATGTTATGCAAAGGTGAAAAAGCTACATGACGTCACACCATTTCTCTCAAAGGCATCTACAAATGAACCTGATGACTCATCCACACTTTAGAATCAAATTTATCTTGGATATTAGATTGAATCAGATATGTTTGTTCTATATTAAATAAGGGTCAAAAAGATTTACTATTTTCAGTAAAGTCGTTTTTGAGTTGTCCTCTTCTATTGTAAATTTTGGTTTTGGATCCTGATTATCTTCCTGATTCAGAGGTCTTTTTTTTCAGCAATGTTTATACCACATGAAGACTTTATATCCTAGAAGAATGTACACTCTTCCATGCAGGGGAGTGTAGAGGGGGGTTACCTCCTCTGCGAGGTCTGGGGGAAAGAGGGCCCCCAGAGGGGATTCAGGGGACAATGTTCCCAGATGGGGGTTCAGGGATGAAGCCCCCGAAGACAGAATTTCCTTGTAAATATATTGTAATTTCATTGTAAATACGGACCGTTCATTATAAGGTCGCAGATATGACGGTAGAAGTTATGTTAGGGTTTTTTTCCCTAGAAGGAAACCCTCTTTTATGAGGGAAATTTATTGCGGCTATGTATCATTTAAAATATTGTATTCTGAGATAGGAGACTGTGAGAGAAAGAAGAGGAAGTTACAACAGGTTTGTAGTAGGTTGTATCCCTTCATTTGTTGGATAATAATAAAGGAAGGACCTAGAAATTTCTCTCGTGGGCGTAGCCCACACTGGGTGAACCACGTATATCTGTGTCTCTATTGTATTATGTATCTTTTGTGTTTTATTTCCGCATTTGTTTTATTTTATTGCTCTGTGATCCTATTTTTCTAACAATAAATAGATCCATTATTGTAGTCAGGAGGAATTCAACCCGTAGTAGCCTAGTATGGAAAGTAGGCTCTTAAATATTTGGATCATTTTGATGTAAAAATGGGAGAGATGGCAGAACTATAGAATTTTTGCATTTCACTGTAAAATCTTTGAATCTGAATGGAATGAAATGTAGAAGTCTTGAACCTTCATGAAAGAGATTCTAATGTTGATGATATGACAATGTATTTCTTGTATTTGTGTACACATCTGTTGTGTCTCTATTTACATCTAATTTTTCCTCTGTTTGAATTGATTTTTAATATTTAGAATTCATCTAAAGGGTGCTCTAAACTCAAAGAATTTAAACTTGTCCTTTTCTTCCTAACTAGGTCAGAATTCATCTATATGGTTCTATGATGCTGTTATTTGTTGCTTTCTTCATCTTTCACCCTCTATAACTAAATCCAAAAACTGAAGGTTTCATCCATCAAATTTAGCCTATGTTCCCTCTATGAGGTTCTATTACCAAGACAATGGTTTCATTTGTTTTCAAGATCTGAATCCATAGCCCAAAAATAATCCTTCTCCTCCTTGCCAATAACACTTTATCAAATCCACTCAAACCTTGAAACCCTAGCCATTGTTATATCAAGAAAATTTGTCTATCAGAGATTAAGTGACAAGAGAGAGACCTCTCTATATTGGAAGGGCTAGCTTCCAATATTAAAGTTGGTTTGTAGGTTACCTTTGTAAGTTGTTTCCTCAACCAAAACAATCTACTCAGTGGTAACACCGTGGATTAAGAAATGTTTGGAAGTCGACAGTCTGAGGGTTGTGGGGTGTTCAACAGTGAAATCCTCTGAATTCTCGAGCTAATTCTTAGTCGTGGATCATTCAGGAGGAGGAGAACCATTGGATTTCTCTTGTGGTTTGGTGATTTGGTGTTCGGGGAAATCCGTTGGAGGTTGCATGTTGAAGAATCTTCGAGGTCCCAAAGAAACAGGAAGAAGTTGTTGGAAGTCGATAGTTTGGGAGTTTTGACAATGTGTAGATGTGAAGAATCATCAAAGTCCCCAAGCTACGAAAATAATTTTTCAGCATTCGGTAGTTCAGGAGTTTTGACAATGTGTAGATGTGAACAATTGCCGAAGTACCAGGTTGCTAAAGTAACGTGACATGATGACACCATCGAGGGTGACATGGACCCGTTCGATAGTTTGGTAGTTCGACAGGTTTGATAAAGTGTCGATGATAAGAAATCCCTGAAGTCTCGAAGTTCTATATATGACATGGCATGATGGCGTCACCTAGGGTGACGTGGGCCTACCTATGTCTTCCACATGTCACTTTTTTTTGTACTTTTGATAGGCCCTTAGTATCGATTGATGTCTGACACATGTCACTCGATGGTGGGGCCAAGTGTCACTACTTTGATTGGTGAAATTTGTATTGCGTGGGCCCAGGGCGGTTAAGAAGTTCGGAGTTCGACGTTTGGGAGAAAATTGTTGAAGAATTTCCAGACCTTCGAAGTCTTGGAGTCCTGAAGTCCCGAAGTTCTGAAGTCATGAAGCACCAAAGTGACGTGGCTTGGTTATGTCACCTGGGGTGACGTGGACACACAATATGCATGCCACATGTCAGTGTGTTTTTTTTATTTTGAAAGGAAGATTTTGTAGTTAGAACTTGACACGTGTCACCCCTCATATTGGGCCACATGTCTACTTCTTTGAATCTGCCATGTATCACCTGGGTGTGCAGTACTAAGTGGACCCCAATGGTTTTCCACTTTGGCGTTTAGAAGGAATGAAGTGGGAGGAAGGAGAAACCCCCAAAGCTCTAAAGAGCAGAGTAAATCCTCACCATTTATCGGGAGAGGACATGTGATAGTATATCCTGTGGTACATAGGATTCAAGGAATAAGTAGTTGAGTTTGAGGACTTCCAGAGGCCCGAAGGACAGCGTCCATATCAACCATTGATCATAGAGGACGTGTAGCACCGGATCCCAAGGTTTGGAGAAGAAGTAATCTAGAGGATTTGAGTTGCAGGCTGCTTTAGTCGAGAACTCCCAAAGGTCAGAGTTAATCTTGACTGTTGATTGGGAGATGAAACGTGGAGGCAAGAGAAAGAATCTGTAGTGAATCAACACTTCGAAACATTTGTTGAGAATTTCTTTGGAAACAACTGAATCCTAGAGTCTCGAAGCTCCTATACACCATAGATATAAACAAGGAATAAGGATCGTTAATCTATATGTCCTCTGAGTATTCAGAGAATTGGTATTCAGGGAAATGTATTGTAATGAAGACAGATCCCCCGAAGCCCTGAAGTTATAGAGGCCCAAAGAATAGGGTAAGAACCTAGTTGTTAGTAATGGGTCACAACCTATGGTAACATGAATTTGGAGGCCGAAGAAAAAGGGCTAGCACCCAAAAACAAAATTTAAGAACGGGAAGGAGGTTTAGAGAAGGAGCCCCTGGGATTTTTAATTGTACAAACCTACACCTAAAGAAGTAAGGAAGTCTTGTAAACTTGAAGGAGGGATCCAGAATGGATCCAAGAGCCAATTCAACTTTGAGTTGGAAGAATCCATGTACAAGATTGCATCACTGAAAAGACAATTGTTCAAGTATCCATAACTTCTTGCTCAAAACTCATAATTGAGCATGGAAATAACCATTTTAAAGGTCTTGAACAGTGGAAGATAATTGTTCACCTAGAAACTGGATCTGAATAGTCAATTTCTCAAGAAATCAACAGAAAATAATTCTGATATATATTAATGAATCAAAATAGTTCATGTTTTCATGAAACTATTAAGAACAATTATCCTAACAAAGTTTGGTTGGCTGCACATTTTTTCAGAATTAACAGTTGTCAGATCAGAGTCAACAAAGAGTATAGAGTGATGGAGGATACATAGGTAGTATACAACCAAGAAGATGAAATCAGAGGGTTGAATGTCTAGTTGGGTATGGAAGGATCCAACTATAGTGGACATGGATGAAGAAATGAAGAAGACATAAATATAGCTAAGACCATTGAAAAATTGTAGATAGGTGTCCAAATCCACAAGGATGATAATGAGAGGCTTATGAAGGCCAAGGAACATCAGGAAGAATTCAACATGAAGTTAATGAAAATCCTAGACAAAATTGAAAATAAGTTGGATAAGGAGAGTGGCTCCAGCAAATTAGGAAGCCACGAGACCCCTAAGAACAAAGGAAGATCAAGGAGTGGTAGCAGACATCATCATCACTCCCAAAGGAATTCCAACAAGAGAGAACAAAGTAGCTCAATTGCATCCCCTCTCAAGAAGCATAGGAGGTCTGGGGTGGATGAATTGAGAGGAGAAATGAATAAGATCAAACCTCCTACTTTTGATGGAGAACACAAGAAGGATGAAGATGTTGAGACATGGTTTCTAGGCATGAGGAAATACTTCAAATTTCATAATTATTCTTCTCATGCTGAGGGAATAATTTCTATCTACCAACTGAAAGGAAAGGCATCCATGTGGTGGGATCAAATTCTGCAAGAGAAACTCATCATAGAGAAAAATGTGACTTGGAAGGAATTCAAGAGGCATTTTGAGAAGAAATACCTGACCAAGAGGTATTATGACAAAAATATGAAAGAGTTATTTGAACTCAAACTGTGTAGCATGACTATTGATGAATATGAAAGGAGATTTTTATAACTATTGAAGTATGTCTCCTTCATCAAGGATGAGACAGTTAATATTCAGAGGTACATGAGTGGGTTTCCATCTTTCATCAGTGATAAAACCCAATATGATGATCCCAAGACTTTGGAAGAAACCATAATGAGAGAAAAATGCTTATATGATCAACAAAAAGGAAAGCCTACTTTCCAAAAGTATTGGGAGGACAAGAAGAAGTTTATGAAGGATAACAGAGGAAGAAGGGGAACAATACACCCTTTTTCAAAAACAGTCCTCAAGGAAAACCATCTTTTAGAGGGCACATAATGATTGAGGTAGGTGGGAAAAAGCCAAGGCAGACACCCATTCAATGTCGGGGCTGTAAAGGAGACCATAGGTATAGATATTGTCCTCACAAAAGTGACAAAGTGAGAGATTTCCACAATGTACAACAAGCAAAAATAGTGGAGGACATGGGTAGAAGTGTACCTAGGATCTATGAAGCCCTAAACAACAAGCAATCAAAGTTTCAATAACACATGATTGAAGTTGAAAGTATGATCAATAACCATGCATTTACTATTTTAATAGATTCAAGAGCTAGTCATAGATATATATATATATATATATCCTAATATAGTGGAAAGATTTATTTTTCCAAGAAGCAATCATGAGAAATATTGGTTGGTACAACTAGCTATAGAATTCAAGAGAAAAGTTGTTGGGCTAGTTAAATCATGTCTAGTGGACATGAATGGGATAAGTACCAAGGCATATTTGAAAATTCCGCCACTGGTTTTATCTGAATATCTAATTGGTATGGATTGGTTGGACCAACACCATGCCATCTTAAACTATCATAACAATGCATTTAATTTCCTGGTTGAGGAAGGGATCCCAAGAACAGTCTAAGGGATTTTGAGGGAAGTTATTATCCGAGAGATATCAACAATGCAACTGAAAAAGTGTTACAGGAAGGGTTGCCAAATATTTGTAGCTCATATGGAGGAAGCACCTAAGTATCAGGTACTAAATGTGGGGGATCACTCAGTCCTGAAATATTTTGAGGATGTGTTCAAGGAGATACTAGGATTACCCCCAAAGAGAGATATTGATTTCTCTACAAATTTGATGCATGGAGTTGCTCCAGTATCCAAGAATACCTACAGAATGAGTACACCGGAGATGAAGGAGTTGCGAATGTATCTTGAAGAGCTTCTAAAGAAGGGGTATATACTCCCAAGTGTGTCACCTTGGGGTTCCCCGGTATTTTTTGTGAAGAAGAAATATGGGACATTGAGATTGTTATAACCCTATAATTCATAGGATCATCTGTTAACTGGAAAATTTTCACTCTGGATATATTTTGGCTTGCAAATAATATTTCATTTCTGCAAATTATTTTCAAGGAAAGGAAAAGAAAAGAAAATTCATGATTGTTGACGCTGAGTGGTGTTTCCTAACCCCATCGAGACGAAAGCAAGGGGAGTAGTGCACAAAACCCACAAAAAACACTAAGCCTAAGTTTTTGTTGCATTCACGCCTAGAGAATAAAGAACATTCTTAGATCGACGGTCAATCTAGCAGCACGTAGATCAACGGATGATAGTGGATTCTGGACCCCCTCAATTGTTCTGCTTTTAATGGTGGGGGCGGGGGGGGGTCCGGAATGGTGACTAACAAGTGCGCACAGGTCTACGGTCATCATGAAAACGCGCAGATGGATGGTCTACAGGAGATTTTGGACCCCCTCGACCATTCTACCTTTAATAGTGAGGGGGGGGTTCGGAATGAGGTGGTTTTTCCGACGGGCCCTGTCTCAACGTGTCATCCATCCATTGCATCAGACCTCCTCCACTCCATGTTACATCCTTCATCCATGTTGCACCCTCACTCGTTTGTCCTTTGTCTAGTCGAATACATCCCACTCGCCACCCATCCATGCGTAAATTAAACTTAGGCTAAAAAGAATAATAGATTAATAAAGGTTAGCAATAAAATTAGTGTAGTTAAGCTAGGCTAAACTAGTTAATAATTAATTAATTAATAGTCAAGTTAGTTTAGTAACTAGGTTATTTTTTTATTAATTAAAGATTAAATAAAAGTTAAAAATAAAAAATAAAACACAAAACAATAATAAAAAGTAAAAAACATATTAAAACATATAAATCAAAACAATTAAAATATAATACAAAATATAACAAAAAAACAAAATATAACAAAAAACAAACATAAAACAAAAATAAAACATATATAATTAAAAAAAAAAGTAAAAAATAAAAACACTACCCTAAGTCTACCCACCCAACTTCACGCATACATCACATCCCATTAAAAACAAATCAACGGATAAGAAAAATTATGGACCCCCCCTCGCCATCCGAAGTTTAATGAGAGGGGGGGGGGTCCGGAATGGTTGTATTATAAAACCACCCCATGGACACTTGTCGGCTCCACATTCCAGCTGACCACACCCCCCCCCTAAAACCATTTACCACCTCAAAGGGGGTCTGGAATACCGCCTTCTCGAAAAAAAAACCACTTTCCCCAATATTTTTTAAAAAAATCGCCCATTTTTGCCTGTTCAGTATGTCTTCTTATGAAGCCGATTCTGGGAGAACAAAAATGAATTTTAAGAAACCGAGAGATTTTTTCTTCATAACGGGATTAAGAACAAAAACCTCTCTCAGGTTTTTCACAGGTGCCATGAGCAGGGAGAACCGAAGCCATCTTTGAGACCCTTTTTTCCAGTTTTTCATTTTTCTGTTACAGTCCTGATTTTGCGGGAGCTGTTACGGCGAGATGGAGGCGAATTTAGTGAAACCAAAGGAGGTTTTTTTCCATCACATGCCCATATACAATAATATCCTTCATTTGTTTCCCAGGTGTCATAATTAAAGAGAAACAGATGTCTGAGTAGACCTCTTTTTCGCAGAAATTCGACCCGTCTTTCATGGCGGACAGTTCCATATTTTTGGGTATTTGTGGATATTTTTGGCCGAGGCAGTTAAATACGACTTACACAACTTGTTGGGGATCTCTCCTAATTATTCATATGATTTTAATGTAAAGTTGGTTGAGCATTGCACCTAGAAAGGTTGTTCTCTGTAATTTTTTAGATCCACCAGTAATACAAAAGAATTGATACACAGGATTCTTGTGTCTGGACATTGGTGATGTTTTTCTTGCTATGTTAATGTTTTCTTACTGTGTTATCACCATGTTTTCTAATTCCAACTGTTAAAAGGAAGTTAAAGAACATAATTTACCTCATGTACTCTGTATCTGGCCTTTTATCAGTCTGCATGTTATTCTTCCAATTTTGAGTTAAAGAAATTCTTGAATGCTTCTTTACTTAAATGAACCTCTCACCTGTTCTATATTTTCATCACATTTTATCTTAATCGATCCCGTATCTTGGCTATCTTGCCCTGTGAAGAAGCCCTTTAAAAGTTGATTATCTGACCTTAAGTTTTGACACAAACCCCATAGCCCAATGGGATTCTAAAGCAATCATTCAACCAAAAACCTCAAATAAAAAACAAACCCTATTCTACATAACTAGCCTAATATCCTATTTCAAACAAATCTAAATTTGACAGAAAGATCCCTCTATGAGTCTCAAAGGGCTACATCCCTGACTTGAATTGGTTTTGATGTTTCCTCTGTGACTGCCTTCACATCCTTGGGAAAATTACAGAGTGCTAAGAGAGATTGTGCATCGATTTCAAAAAATTGAACAAAGTGACTATAAAGAACAAGTATCCTTTGCCAAGGATCTATGATCTCTTTGATCAGTTAAAGTATGGAAGGATGTTCTCAAAGATTTATCTCAATTCAGTATATTGAATCAATTAATAATCAGAGATGAAGACATCAACAAGGACACCTTTAGGAAAAGGTACGGTCATTACGAATTCACAGTGGTGCCATTTGGGTTATCAAATGCACCAGTTGTTTTCATGTCCTTGATGAATGGTATTTTCGGGGAATATTTAGACAAGTTTTTCATTATTTTTCTGGATGACATCCTTGTATATTCCAAGTCAGAAGAAGAACATGAGCATCATTTGAGAATGGTGTTACAAGTGCTAAGAGATCACCAACTATATACCAAATTGAGCAAGTGCTCATTTTATCAAAACAAAATTCACTATTTTGGGGCATATCATATCCAAGGAAGGGATAGTAGTGGACCCTGAAAATATTGAGGCCATTAAAGGGTGGATAGCACATAAGAATGTGACCAGAGTCAGATACTTGATGGGTATAGATGGATACTACCGAATATTCATTGCAGGGTTTTCGAGAATTCCTCACCCAATCACTTCCTTGCAAAGGAAGGGAGTGAAGTTTCAATGGAAAGCAGAGTGTGAAAATAACTTCTAGCAATTGAATCATTTATTAACCAGTGCTCCAGTTCTGAGGATTGTTGATCTAAATGAAGATTTAGAGGTTTGCATAGATGCATGCAAAGAAGGACTTGGTGGAGTCCTTAGTCAGAATAGGTTTTTGATATGTTTTGAATCCAGAAAATTGAAAGAGCCTGAAAGGCACTATGCCACTCATGATTTGGAGTTGGCAGCCATAGTGCATTCCTTGAAGAAGTGGAGGCCCTACCTCATGGGAAAGATGTTTTAGCTGAGGACAGACCATAACAGTCTGAAATATTTGTTCGATCAGCCAACTTTGAATGCTAGGCAAAGCAAATGGTTGGAATTCCTCTATGAGTATGACTTTGATATTAAAAACAACAAAGGAAAAGAGAAAAAAATGGTTGATGCACTCGGGAGGATATTCCATGAACTGCATCCTACAACCATTAACATGTATCAGATTTATCTTAAAGGCAAAATTTATAAGGCTGCAAAATCTTATTTGCAGTACATGGAGTTGGTAACAAAATTGCAGCAATGTAAAATGCAACAAAAAGTTGAAGATTGTGAATTGGGAATTGATGGAATTATCTTGTATAGGAAAAAAATTTATGTACTCAATTATCTTGAATTGAGGAGTAAAATTTTAAAAGAGATGCGTAATGTAGCTTATGTTGGGAACCCAGGATATCATAAAACAATTTCAGAAGTCAAGAGCCAATATTATTGGTCATGCATGAAGAGGGATATTGTTGAGTATATTATGAAAAGTTTGGAGTGTTAGAAGGTCAAGGATGAGCATAGACACCCTACTGGGTTGTTGCAAACATTTCCCATTCCTGAGTGGAAGTGGGAAGTGGTGACAATGTATTTCATCACCAAAATGCCCAAAACAAGAAAGCAACATGATGCTATCATGGTGGTGGTGGATAAGCTTACTAAATCTCCCCATTTCATTCCTATGAAGGTTACTCACAAGGCAACCAATGTTGCTGATATTTATATGAGGGAAGTAGCACACTTGCATGGCATACCCAAGAAAATTGTGTATAATAGAGACCCAAATTTTAACTCAAAGTTCTGGAAGGGATTATTCAATGGGTTTGGAACAAATATGAACTTCAACACAACTTATTATCCAGATACTGATGGGAAAATAGAAAGGATGAACCAAGTGATAGAGGATATGTTAAGGATGTATGTGATGGACAAACCATCTAAATGGGAAGATTATATACACTTGGTAGAATTTTCCTACAACAATAAGTACCAAGATCATTGAAGATGAGCCCATTTGTGGTACTTTATGGAATAAAGTGAAACACACCAGTAAGATGGGATAACCCAACCAATAGAGCAGTGAATGGGCCAGAGTTTCTCAGAGAAATGGAAGAGCAAATGTTGAAGATTAAAAAAAATTTAAAGGCTGCCCAAGATAGGCAAAAAAGATATGTTGACAAGAACATAACTCACAAGGAATTTAAAGTGGGTGATCATGTTTTCTTGAACGTGAAGGCCAACAAAAGTTCCCTAGAGTTGGGAAACTATTCCAAGTTGGTAGCCAGATATTGTGGGCCATTTGAAATCCTAGAGAGGATTGGACCAGTATCTTACGTGCTTGCATTACCTACATCTGTGTCTATACATAATATATTCCATGTATCATTGCTTAAGAAATATATACTTGATGTTAATCATGTTATTGATTGTAATTTGATTCAGGTGGACCAAGAAATCACTTTTCAAGTGCATTTGGTATGCATTCTAGACCGAAAAATAAAATAGCTCTAGAATCAAGCCATAGGGCTTGTAAAGGTCTAATCGACCTAGTACAGTCCTGAGGATGCAACTTGGGAGCATGAAGATGCTATGAGGGTAGAATACCCACATCTTTTTGAATATTTTGAAAATATTGTTGATGTTATGTAAATGAATTGCACTGAGGATAGTGCAAAAATAAGGGGATGGGATTGTAATACCCCAAGGCCGAGCCCCTGCTAAATTGTAATGATGTTTAATAAAGTTCATATGCTGGTGAGCCAAGTATTATAAGCTAAGAGGCTTATGTGTTTATTAGGATGGAGGGCCTAAATGCTAAGGCCAATGAGACTATTTTTGTATATGTAATTATGCATATCATTAATAAAAATACATCATTGCATGTAGACCAACCACAAAGAAAGAGTTATGGGGGAATAAGATCCACTAGGAAGGGAAAGGGAAGGGGCGATGAGAGGCTAGGAAAAAGGGGCTAATATTGAGGTCTTAACCCAAGGGAATATTATAATATATTCCTAAAATACTAAGGTTGCACATAACTTGTTATCCTAAGTTCCTATGGGGACAGGAACGAACTCAAAGTGGAGAGGAACCAGCTCCTAGAGAGACATGTGTCATTCAGGACACATGCAATTTTATGGGGAAAATCCGTCATTGTGGATTTTCTCTAACAATTCTTTCCATGTTTCCTGGCGAATTCATTCTTTCCATCCTTCACACCCATTCTCTCACACACTGAGCAGACACGTAGTAAACCAATTTCCACAATTGTTGAACCCTATGCCATCGTGAACCTTTATAATTTGTTGATTCCTCACTTGCCTTACCCGATTTTGCTACTCTGGTTACCTGGTTGACTCAAGAGCTGGAAAAAATAAGCAAGTTGTTAGGCCTGTGGTTAGAAGAGGCAGGTTGTCAAGCTCATGGGATGAATAATTAGGTTGTCAGGCCTGTGAGAAACTCTCTCCAGGTGAGAGAGGTTGTTGGGGAAGTGATTTATCCTAGAGGGAGTCCAACAGCATCTACAGAGATCTGAGAATTCGTTATCCGGCCTGTTGTTGAAGCCCTGGAAGGGAAGTGGAGCAACTGATGGACTGTGGAACAATGAACGTGTATATTCCTAGGGTGGGACAGGCATTTGGGGAATGAGATTCTGTGAGAAGTGGGCATAAGTAGGCTCCTTGGAGGGAATCCTTCCTATTGCATTGTGCAACTTTCTGTAGTATCAACCTAGCCTAGGATTTACTTTACCCTAGGTGGATTTTAGTCCCATATCAGGGGTGACCCATTGCTGATAGCTTGGAGTAGTGGGGTCTAAGGCTCAGAGGTTCCTGGAAGGTATGCATGCAGTTAGTGGTCTTCTCATAAAAATATAAGTACCAATTCTATGTAAATTGTATGATGTGTGTCTTGCACATGTGTTATAATTTTATGATCATTTTCTGTATATGTTGCATGTGTAGGCTTACTGTTATTTCCACATTAATCTATATTGTAGAAGAATGTTTATGTCTATTTAAATTTTCATTAGATATATATGTATATCAGAGCATGATAGTTTCAAGTGGCATGACCTGGCCTTGGTGGATGGGTATGTTACAATCTAGTTTCAGAGAAGTTTGGTTTTGAAGAAGTGGTGTGTCCCTAGGCAAGGTGTTCGGGGGACGTTACATATGACAAAGATGTGATGACCATGGAATAAGACAAATAAAATTCCCTGTGTTCATGGGAGAAGGGGGTAAGCACTAAAAAGAGGTTGAGATATGCACAAGGAGATGGATGAAGGGAAGAAAAAGGAGGCCATTGACCCAATCATGATGGAAGAGTACTAGATAAATCATATAATGGAAAAAACTGGAAAGATGCGCATCGGAAGACCTTACCAATATAATATGAATAACAAGAAGAGGGCCAAAGGTTATAGAGAGATTTTGGTGAGTGATGAAGAAGAGGTAGAGGATATTTGGGATGTGGAGTAGATTGAGGAAATCTTGCACGCAACATATGAAAGAAAAATAAGAGGTCCAAGGTCAGGAATAGAAGGAAGAAATCCAATCCATATCAACATCAATATGGATCCTACAACCCCATGTGCAACTAATACACGTGAAATAATACCATCATTTAGACAATCGAATTTTAGTGGAAGAGGAGAAACATGACAGGGGTCCATTCAAGGAAAATCAATTGGGGGAGAAAGTTCAAGAAGTAACAATTAATTATCTACACCATGCGGAGGAAGTAGTTCAACATAGTTCAAAATGGTAGGACATGATCCTATGATCAAATTACCAGAGTGTCAGGGAGAGGCATCAGAAGACCTTGAAAAGAATTTATCCATCTATGAGAATATCTAGGAATCAAAGCAGATCAAAGATGAGGATACAAATCTCGCACAATTAGATATCACACTAAGAGATCGCGCATTATACCGGTACATGAGACTGGATGTAAACAATCCATAAGGAGTACTAAAGACTATCACAGATGTGAAAAACTACTAGTAAACGAGTTTTAGAAGCCAAGTTCAAAAGAAGAATACATGAATGAAATGATTTAAATCAGGCAAAAACCAGGTGAGTCTATTTGGGATATTGATTTAGAGGTACAAACATATGAAATGAAAGTTGAAATGTTCAATCCCTAACATGCAACATAGGCACTTATTTGTGAACTCACTATTACCACACTTGAATTATCCTTTGAGACAACATGAATTCTAAAATCAGGCAAAGGCTCTGCAGGCAACCCTGCAACAGGGACAAAACCAGTATTAGTAGACAGATCCAACAATAGAGGACCTAAAGGGGGATTTGAATAATAGGACATTTCAACTGAACCAAAATAAAGGAAAAGAGAAAATAGAAGTTGTTTGGTGTATGCTATGCAGGACATAAGGACATCATAAGAACAAATGTCCACTTTTGCATAGTACTTGGAATTAGGGGTTCCAAACCCCTTTCCAACATGAGGACCATGGTGCGATATTTTTAAGATGAATGTGCATTATCCATATCATTGTCCAATGATGTAGAAGTATAAGAGAGTAACAAAAAATTCATACTGCAATTTTTGTAAATCAATGGGTCATGATGATAAGGATTGTAGAATGTTGGAACTGATGAGAGAAATAACTTCAAACACTTACACGGTGCATGTAGAAATTATGACAGGGAAAGTTGCACCTTAGCTCGACGAGGTTCCACCACCATTCAACCAAATGTAGCCACTGTTACACATTATTTTCGTCATCCCTATGATCGTTAATGATGTAAACCTATCTGTTGCCTTCAGAGGGGTCAGTGGCCTGAGTTCCTGAAGAGAGAAGGGAGAAGAACTTCTCCTAAGAAAAGAAATTGCATTTTCCTATGTAAAAACCTTATAAAAAGGAATGCTCGCAGGTTGCTATATAGGCAAGGTGCGAGAATGACCCATTCTCGCAGGTTGCACTATATCCAGGGTGCGAACAGTTCGCAGGTTGCACTATAGCTAGGGTGCGAGAATGCCAGCACATGGGAAAAACGAGCGTTTTCTCGAATCTTCTAGAAGGAGAAGCTTCTATGGTGAGGTGGCATCCGAATGGTTTGGATCTTACTCAATTTCATGATTTAGTGGGATCATCCTAACCTCCTCACCTTATCCTCTTCAACTTATAAAAGGAGAGGAGCTCTCATGGAGAAGGGGTTCTCGGTTCTTGTTCTTTCGCTTGGAATTATTAGCTTGATTAGAGTGGCTTTGAGATTTTCTTTGTCAAGACAGATTGTGAGTAGCTATCAGATCTATGGTTTCAGAATCTTTGGAGCAAGAAGTGTGTGGGGAATGACGGACAGTTGGAAGGGACCTTACGACATCAAGGAAATGGTTGTAATCTCTCTTTCACATTTAATATGATACAGTAATATATTTCTTTCCCATAAAGTTAGATTTAATTTATTGCATAACTCCTTGATCATATGCATAGATTAGATATTGAATATATAGAATTTATTTCACTTTGGTTGGTTCGTGTTGTTTTGATCTTGACTGCATGAAAGTGCTGGAGCGAAGCAGGAGCAACAAAGATTAAGGAAGCGATTACAAGGTACATATCTTCTTCTCACTTTCAATTTAATTTAATAGTTAGATCTAGGGAAAGCGGTATATTTTGTCCTGTTTTGTTCTAGATCCAGGTGGATCTAGGGAGATCGGTTTGTGTCTGCACTCACGGACTTATCCTGAAACAGTCGCAATACAACAATGTGCAACTGCAGTACAACAATGTGCAACCAAAGTATAACCCTGCGCAGTATAACCAGGTACCACAATACAATGCATAACGAGGAGATTGAGGTGGATATATAGGTGTAGGACGAGGAAGAGGAGCATTTGGGAAAGCCATAGGGCTAGTAGTATTCCATAACTACCAACAACTAGGACATTATGCAAGGGATTTTCTACTTCCACCTTGGACATGTATGTACTATCGCGCAACAAACCATGACACAGAAGACCACACAACACTCTTGGGAAAGTTTCAGGAAAAAAGGAACCAGAGTAACCAGAATGTCCAGTGGATTTCTGCAAAAGTCAAGGATGATGGGAAAAAAATCAATATATTCACTCGACGAGGAGCTAAGACAAGAGATGGTGCAACAAAATAAGATCCAACTCAACACCAATGGGTCAAGAAGAATACTAAGCCACAAAAGTAGTTTGATGCATGGAAAGAAAATGAAACATTTAAGGAGGATAGACAAGAGATAGGTTTGAGGCAAGTATGTTAGGAGGACATGCCTCATACTCGTACATGGCCTCCAAACATGAAGTTGTATGCCTCACTAAAAACGATGCGGAAGAGATGGAAAATATGAAATCAGGGTGAACATTGTTTCTTCTTCTTGTGTGGCTACATATTTTACAGTGAAGATGATGAGATGGGGCGTCGATTCATTCTCTCCAATTTATGAAAAAGAGAAGGCCCTCATAGAGGGCCACTGCAAGCATATCGACAAGTTATAGGGTCCGACTCCTAAAGTAGAGGATATTGTCGTGGTTGGATTGTATTTGGCCAACGATGAGGCAAGTATGTTAGCAGGAATAACCTTGGTGTGGATGGAGGATCGACTTTTCTCAATCACTCCAGGGGTCTCTACTAACCATAGTTCATAATTTTGTTTCTACATTTCAATAATTATGCGGATGGATAGCTGCACCAATGGGCATACCTACCACTATGATTTCTAGCTATTATATGAACATATGAGATGATAGTGTTTTCGGGAATGGGAAAGAAAGTCCATTTTCACGAATGAGCATACTTGTAGGTGTTATTTTTTAAAGTTGCATGTAATCAAATTTATGAGTGTGTTCTTAGGAATATTTTAATTTTGTATAAATAAAGTCATTTTTCAGGTTGAAATGGAATTACATTTGGGGAGAGTAGTTTTAGTTTTATATGATCTATGTCTTTCAAAGTTTTGTTGTTAAAATTTTATTTACTTTCAAAATTTTGTTTCCTTTCAAATAGATTGAAATATTCAGAAAATTTATTATAGAAATTCTAGATCGACCAAAAATTTAACTTTATAGATCACAATCTAACTTCTTCTTATTTTTTTATAAATTTAACCCACTCCTTATTAGTCCCTGCCATAGGAATAAAGGGACTATATCGATCGATAATTCGTTGACTTAATATTAGTTTGTGCTTTGACCAGAAATATTTTCATAATATCTATTGTTGGAGCTAGGGAACTAAAAATATTGATTTTTCTATAATAAAAAGTACCATATATGTCATGATCTGATTGGATAACAGATTGAAGGTCTTATTGCCATCTTTGCTATTCCCAATGTTTTGTATGTTAACATTTCCAAACTTTTTGATCGTATACAGTCTTTTTGAATCATATATTTTTCCTATGTATTGCTTGAAGGTGGATTAATGCTAGCATTAGTTCGAATTTTTGTCTTAGCATTTTCTACTAGCTAAATTTATCCCAATGTTTGATATGCTAGCATATCCAAAGTTTGTCCTTCGAATACATTCTCTAGCATATTACTATGTGTGATTTTTTCTTTATTCTTGCATGCTTCAAGAGTCTTTGTCATTGTTGTGTACGTAAACAGGCCTGCCACGCTGTAGGATTTCTTAAATGTTTGCACAGGATGACTCCCTTCAATGGTTCTGCTAGTCTTAAGTGTTTTCCTAATAGGTCTTGTAGCCTTAAATGTTTATTGTACAATTTCATTCCATATTTTTTGATGGTGTTATTTCTAGTGAAATTGTACAAAATTGTTCCCCAGCAGCATCACTGGTTCAGTGGTTGATGCTTGTTCGTTGGTTCATTCCATGCTTCTTGTTCTTATTTTATTCAACTTTGCAAAGTTGAGGTCCCGGAGTTGCAGTTGCTTGTTCACTGGTTTGTTGTTCTTCAACTTTGCAAGTTGTTGGACCTGTTGTTACAGTTTGCAAGTTTTTTGGCTAAGCTCTTGTCATCCCTCGTTGATAGGTAAGTTTCTGTGCCATCATTTTGTTTCTATTCATTTTTTTCTACTTGGTGTTTTGCACCTTGCAGGCAATCTTTTTCAATGGTAGAAGTCTCTGCCTCGAAATTCTGTTGCAGAACATCATTCTGTGTGCTCTTATTTTTTGTTCCTGGAAACCATGCATCTTCATATGTCGGCTGCCCCGTCTTGCATATTGTGTCATAGCTATTTCCAAAATTGAGATGCAAAGGAGTTTAGAAAATGAATTTGGAGTTGTCACAAGGGAGAACCATCTGTCGGGGTGTAGAGGAAGGAAATGCTTTTATTCTCTGGGTCAAAAAAATGCGTCCACCTATTGTCTTTGTCCTTTCCTTTCTATTTTGTAGAACTTTTTTCTGCCTCTCAGAAGCTTGTAGGATGCACACCATGAATAGGTTGAAATCGGTCTTTGTGCTCAGCAAATTTATAGTCTTATTTATTTGCATTGTTTCTTCTGTTTGGTTCACTTTTTAGTGTAAGTTTGTTTTCTTCTCATCTATTGTGGCGACTAGGGGGGGTCGAATTTGAAAAGAAGAAAGTTGAAGGATACATACCGGGATTGGTGCGTAGTTCCACGCTTGTAGTTTTCTATTTTATTTTAATTTTGTTTTCATTTTATTCTTTTTTTCCCCTTCTCTTTGTTTTCATACAAACTGAAAGAAGCTAAGAAACAACTTCAAAATCAAAATCGTAGTTCAAAATATGAAACAAGTAATAGATTTTGAGTCATATGAACTAGATACACACTCCATTATACATGAAGTCATTGACGAGGTGTTGCATAGCAATGGGATTTTTAGATTGGATGCATTCTCGTATACTGTAGGGGATTGCCTTTTCGATGCATTTCAGGTTCTACTGCATTTCCGTTATTCCTCAACCGACCTGCACAATGGATTGATAGATTATTTATTGGGATTTTTAAAAAATGGCGACGCTGAGGCATTGGATTCATATGAATATGAACTAGAATCTGATTTTTTTCGACAGTTGCATGGAATACATGATGTCGCTACGTATTTTTCAAAGATGTGATTGTTTGCATATCCAATTCTGCCTATGCATGAGAGGGGAATTTGGGGAGATACATTTTTCATACGGTGGTTGTCTAATTGCCTCAATATATCAATCGAAATATGGTCATTGACAAGAAAAACAATATATCTATTATTCAACAAAACTGCATCTAACAATCCATATTGCATCTTGTTCCATGATGCCAATGCCGTCAGTGGTCATTATGAACCACTGCTGTAAAGAAAATTGTCCATATTCAATCTTGGAGAACCTCATATTTACTTTTCCCTCGTTTGCAAAGACCTTGAATCGTAGTTGAAATAGATTATGCATCTCATAGACTCCCATGGTTTGCAGCTAGCAACAACTATTGTATCTAGCTGTGGAGATAGTTTGTTCAATGAAATTTTTTGTTTGGTAGAAGTAGAGTTCAATGTACAATCGCTACAAATTTACACTGTAAAGTCCTTTTGCAATGAAATTATAGGCGACAACCAATAGGCTTTTAGTTTCTTTCATCAACACCTTTCTCCATATCTCCAAGAAAATATGTTGTCGATTGCAAGTTGGAAATAATACCTTGTAAACATGGTGCTGCCATATGAAAAAGTAAATGTGGAGGGTTTCATATTCTGTTTGCAATGGCTATCTATCATATTCAGAGCAAATATCTAGGTCTGGTTGGCCCTGCCAGATGGCACTATCCATTCCTAGTCTATTGATTCAAATTACGATCGAACAATTGACATCCTCTTGTTGAAAATAGATACAACACATATCCATTATCAACCTTTGCTTAGACATATTGTTGGTTCAAGGTTCAATGTCCATGCCACCCAAACCACATCGAATATGTATATGTGTGGCATGTTTCTTAATGAGTAAACAAAAAACATAGGCTAATTTATCACAACTTAAAAAAATTCATGCGTGAAATTCGTCCCAGCTGTGATGAGGCCATACAGGGCTTAAACAAAAAACGTAGACTAAATTATCACAACCTGAAAAATTTCATACGTAAGAGAGAAAAAAACATTGGTGGTATAGGAATTACTGGCATTCCAGTGTCTAGTGTCAATGCCAACCAAACCACATCGAATGCGCATAAGTGCCACATGATATTTATTCAGAGTGAAATTCATTCCATTTGCCATCAAGTCATCCTTCCCTTGAACAAGAAACGTAGACTAAGTTACCACAACTTGAAAAAGGTCATGCACAAGAGAAAAAAATACATTTCTATGCTTCCTTTTAGAGAGAATCTGACATATCACAATCTAAAAAAAATTGTTCGTGCACAACACAATAGAGACAGGTATAGTCGCATATCCCACAATGGTCATGCAACTGTCCTAGAGGAAAAAATCACACTTCGTGTGCTATAAAAAACATCGTGAACTGCTACCAATGAAAACCAGCAAACACTTTCTACCCATACTTCCCCGCAAAATAAAGATGGAAGATAGACTTACATGAAAGAAATCAAAGATACTCCTTCCATTGCATGTGCAATTTGTGATCAATTGAATTTCACAAAAAAAAGTAAGTATTTTAAGCCTGATTTGGAAGGAGAATACCTCTGCTTGACAACACATTATAAAACATTTTCCAGTGGAAAAATTTGTCTTCCATGAAAATGGTCACTTGAAAATGGAAAACTGCCACAATTTGCAACCCCTGACCAAATAATATGTAATACACCACTACCTGATGTAAGTGCACTTACGAAAATTGAAGAGAGACTTCTGTCTCTGCAACTTGCATTTGCACAAATCTGACCCTGGGGCTATAAACGACCCCAGATGGGCTTAACAGGATCAATTACTAATGTGATTGTCTAGCTAAATGTTGTGCAAAAATCCTTGCCACAATTCATTAGCGATGCACTGACAATTATTGTGGCTCTCAAAAGATGCTTGCAATACAAAAGTGTGTATCAAATAGGAAAAGTGTGTGTGCATTTTGTTATGAAAGAATTAAAGGAATTATGTTCTAGGGCCCTTTACAAAACACAAAACATTTGTATAAATGAGAACCGGAACAAAGTTCTTGGAGAAGAGATGACAACTCTGTAGAGACTCTAGAAAATTCTAGTGAATTTGATATGAGTGATGAATCGGAGATTGAAACACTTGTTGAGACATTGGTGCATGGATTCATTGATTCACAGTGCATTCATGACTTGCAAGACAATATTGTTAAAATTGCACCTGCTGAGGGGCAACGTCCACTTGGAATATTCAAGGAAAGATTCACTGAGGAAATGAACTTCCCAACACTCTTATATGGAGATCCACGTGCCACTGACATTACAGAATGATTCAGTTATCATAAAATAGTTCGATGGGAGCTGCTACATTCAAGCGGTGACTTCTCCTATCACATAACAATTTTTTTATTCAAAACAATGCACATAATAATAGAGCAAGTTTTGTCTTGCATGTGGGTCTAAATAATAAAAGGCCATTTACAAGGCAGAAAGTTGTTGGCCAAGGATTTCAAGTACAAAGTAAACCTAGAAAAAATTCTGAAATCTAATATTGGATACATAAATTTCAAAAACATTCGCATCTCTCCTTACTATTTGCAACAAAACAAGAAAACAATTTTTGCAATGATCTGACAGTTGGGCTCGCCAAAAATTTTCATCACATTTACAAGTGCAGAGAAATGTTGGGATCCATTGGTGGCTATCGCATCTGACTTTCATAGGAACAGGAAATGTAAAAAACAAATCGATACACTGGAAAATAATGACACTGACTACCTCATAAGAAAATACCCAGTTACATGTACTCGCTACTGTAGACATAGAATAAATGATTTGAGACAATTGATATGCCATGATGAAACGTTTTTGAGAAAAATATCGGACTACTTTTTTGTGACTGAATTCTAGAATAGGGGGAATGAGCATGACCACGCACTGTTGTAGATAGAGGGTGTACCAGTCTATGGAGCTGACAACAATTCACAGATAGAGAAATTTGTGGACAAATACATAACATGCAACACAGATCATTTGGACCCAGAACTTGCCAAAGTTTATAGACATTATCATACAAGAAGTTGTCGAAAATGAAAAAACTCACATTGCAGATACAACTTTCTCGTGCCGCCAATGAGAGCAACAAGAATCATAGAGCCACTTAGTTTAGAGGACAATGTTGTTGCTGAGAAATCTAAATCCTTGTTCACATTTCTAGAACAAGGAGAGTTTGATGAGTTGATGAGCTTCAATGACTTCTTCATAGAGTTAAATCTATCAAAATATGAATACATCCAAGCCATACAATGTACGCTTAAACAAGAAACACTTTTCCTTAAACGAAAGATTTCCCATATTTGGAACAACAATTTCTCCAAGGACATGTCATTTATGTGGAATGAAAACACAGATGCGCAGTACGTCCTCAATGCGTATGCTGCAACATCATATTGTACCTCATATATGATAAAGGTTGACAAATCTATGACAAGTGCATTCAGAAGAATACGCAAAGAACATTAAAGAAGTCATATTGATTCCATAGAAATGATACATACGCTTGGCAATACATTTCTTAATCTTCAACAAATGTCTGCTCAACAAGCAGTCCACATTGCACTTTCCCTGCCCCTCAATTGTAGTTCAAGAAAATGTGTCTTCATAAACACATCTCCACTTGATAAACACACATTTGTTCTTGAACCACCGGTTTTTCTAGAACAAGATCCTGACAATTCAGAAGACATGCTATATCTCTCTATTATTGATTATTACCTCCTGGTTCCATCTCCTATTAGTCATATCTTCTTAGCAAAATTTGTATTGCATTACAAAATATATGGTGCGTCCATATCAAAAAGAAA
The DNA here is from genome assembly GCA_032191745.1 of Picea mariana. NCBI lineage: Eukaryota > Viridiplantae > Streptophyta > Pinopsida > Pinales > Pinaceae > Picea > Picea mariana. The sequence goes on from JASDQU010736624.1 coordinate 100,950, forward strand.
AAAACCCTTTGTGATACGGTTTTTCAAATACAATAAACATTCTGACTATGAAAACTATTGTAGAGAAAAATTGTTGCTATACATTTCGTTTGAAGAAAATGAAGAGACATTAAAACATAACTTCTATACATGGGAAGCTGCGTATTTTGCCGCTAAGACTATAGTGAAACTCAATGAAGCTAGATTTACTTACAATGTTAATCCAACATGGGGTGATCTATAAATTGCAGTTAATGAGCTATAAAACCCTGACAATATTGATGAGACTTTCACAAACCGAAAAACAACCAGAACTCCCTGCGAGTCCTATGATTTGCAAGCGGATTTGCCTTGTCCTCGAGCAGGTGGCAGTGAAAAACATATCAATATTGGTTTTCAAGTCACAAAACATCCCTTCCTTATTGAAAATAATGAATACCACATAATAAGACGTCTGTTGAATCGAGAACAACAAACAATTCTAAAGGAAATTGCGCTTAAAAAATGCTTGAACATGGACACTCCTGTGCACTTGTTCCTTACAGGCGGAGCAGGAACATGCAAGAAATTCACAACAAAAGAATTGTTCCAAATGTTTATATGAATCTATGATTCAAACAATTCCTCTAATCCTATGAAACTAAAGGGCCTAATAGTTGCACACACAAGAAAGTATGCATATAATGAAGGTGGAAAAATAGTCCACTCTGCATTTTTAATTCCTTTTAACAAGTCACTGTTTCGTCCTCTTAGCAAGGAAATGTTAGATACCTTGTATAATCCTTATGACAAACTCCAACTTGTCTTTATAGATGAAGCATCTTTGATTGGAAGTCGCTTCTTGTATTTTATTGACAATCGACTAAGAAGCATAAAACATGTGCCCATGAAATACTTTGGAAACATTGACATGATATTATGTGGGGATCTTTACCAAGCACAACCGATCCAAGATTCTTTGATATTTGAACAACCCATGGTTAACATGCAAACAATGATGCATGAATTCTGGAGAGAAAATATTAAATGCTTTGATTTGAATACTACAATGCACCAGACAGATGAAACATTTATTGCAATTCTGAATAGAATGCAGGCAAATAGCCAAAATTATGATGACTTAAAATATATCAATTCGAGGTGCTTGTGACCTGCACCAATAGACCCATTGTTCCCTTACATGTTCTACACAAATAAGGATGTTGCAATGCATAACAAGAACATGCTATCACTCATGCCTAGCGATGATATCATCATCAATTCAATTGACCTGGAAGAAGACAACCATGGAAATGTTCCACGTCATGAACATACAACCAATTTACCTTTGCAGCTTGTCCTGAAATTAGAAATGTTGGTTGAGATATATTCTTTCAACTATGATTCACAGGATGGCTTGGTCAATGGTGCAGATGGAATACTCAAAGGCTATATGAAAACATAAAAACTTGACTTCCTTTGGATTAAGTTCCATGAACCGCATATAGGCAAGAGACAAGCAAGCAAGTCAACTTATCTATATAATTCAAACACTGCAAGATATTGGACACCTAGTTTGTGAATATCAAATCCAGTATCGACATCAGCAAAGACAAGTCGACTGAAGATTCAAAAAAAGTTTCCAATTAAACTTGCATGTGCACATACAGTCCACATATCACAAGGACTAACACTTGATAATGTTGCATTTCATCCTGCTGGAATTTGAATACACGGACTTGTATACACAACACTATCCCATGTCAAAATCATAGACTCCTTGTATTTACTAAGTCCTCTTACAAAATATAACTTCAAAGTCAAACAAAAAGTTGATATTGAAATGGATTGCCTTAGGACCACCGCAAAATGGCAACTGCAGTATGATTACCAATCCATACAAACAAAGTCATCTGTATCAATTCTCTCGCTTAACACACGTAGCTTACATGCACACATGGATGATATACTCAATGACTATGATACAATGCAATCTGATATTCTATTCTTACAGGAAACATACATGGCACTATGCATGCAAAACAAACAATTTCCAAATCACAATTGCATATCAAGTTACATTACACATCGGGTGATGATATTGGTGAAAAAACATGTAGCGATTTTTCACCGTATACATTTCGAAGAAAAGAATGTTGAGATGGTGCTTGCAAAGATATTTTTCCATGGGACAGAAATTGCAATACTAAATCTGTATGTTGCTCCCCATGCAACATTCTCCAACATACTAAATGTTATTTCCAATGCATTAGGTCATTTCCATCTGAACGGACCCATTGTGCTTGTAGGAGACTTCAATATTGACATGCTACAAAATAATGCCAGAACAAAAGAATTGGAAAACTCCATGTCAAAATACAGTCTCTGTTTTCTTTTGAACAACACAAGCCATGTGCAAAACACATTTATTGACCATGTGTGGTCAAATGTGCCCATTCCTCAATACATCATCTTTATCTTAGACACATATTGGTATAATCACGATACAATTGGTATTGCACTTGTATTATGAAATATACATCAAACATATTTCAAAGTCAAATTTCTATGTTTCAAAGCATATCTGTATATCTTGTTGCCAAAAAAAATAAAATTATCCAGCTTCTTAGTTTCCCCTGGTTTGTACACATACTGGTCTGGTCACCACATAGTTGGTGTTGCACTTGAATTATGAAATATACTTCAGGAATATTGCAGAATCATATTTGTGTGCTTCAAACCATATCTGTGTATCTTGTTGCAGAAAATTGAGATATCCAACTTCTTAGTTTCCCCTGGTTTGTAATTGCTTTTGGTCACAATTTTTTTTGCAAAAAAATAAAATAAATATAAATATATATATATACACGCACACAGAGAAACTTGAATGAACTAAAAAAAAAGAAGGTACATTCTTCTAACACTATATGGTACTATATTCCTCTTATTCTAGTTTATTTAGTCTATGTACATAGTACTTGCTTTTTTATTTACATGTCAACTTATGTTCATGTCTGTTTTGTTCTGTGCTTTTATTCATAGACACAAACAGGAAAACTAGGCACCGCAAAGAAATCCTAACCAAGAATGTAGAAGAATCCATGCAAAGGTGCATTTTTCTACCAGCGTTCCATATCCAGTAGTTTTTCGTTTACTTTGTTTGTATTTGTTGAACTGGTTTGCAGCTCTGGTTTTTTCTCCTCCCCTCCTTGGACACTCCATATCTTCCTGTACATTGGCTTGTCTTCATGTCAATTATATTTTCTGTGCTGCTATCTTGAAATAAATAAATTTGTACTCCATATTTTATTTTCATGTGTTGCTACGTAACAATTTTCTTTCATGCCGGTTCTTACCTCCCTTTCTTTTCCCTCTTCTATACTTATCCGTTCTCCCCTTTTTTTCTTCCCCTCTATTATACATTTTTGATTCTATAATTAGTCCCATGTCTATGCTCGCAAGTTCCCGGGATGACGAAGTGGCAGATTTCAAGTCCATCTATATCTCTACATCATGAGTTCGACTGAACACCGTTCGTTTTCATAGTTTGTGAATTTTATGGTTGTCGGTTCTTGCGTAGGTGCCATCAAAATTTCATGCCCATTGTGCGCGATATACATCTTGCGCCCTAAACTTCGGTGATCTACAATTCGACTCGAACTCGAAGCTTGTGAATCATTTTTCCCAACATTTGTTGATATTTCAAAGCATCTGTTGATATTTTTCCCAATTTGTCTCAACAGTTAGCCAATTTTATGGTCGCGGGTTCCCCCCCAATGCATTATCAAACTCCCATGCCCATCTACAATTCAACCTCGATCTCCTCAAACTCCCAAGCCTCACACTTTATCGAACTCACAAGTTGTATATCCATCTATATCTTGACATCACGAGTTCGACCGAGTGCTTACGTTTCCTTAGCCAATTTTATGGCCATGAGTTCCCGGCTATGCATTATTGAACTCTCATTCCCCGTGTTCTGAGTATACATCTTCCATCCAAAACTTGGGTGATCCATGTCTATGCTCGCAGGTTCCCATATGACGGAGTGGAAGATTTCATGTCCATCTATATCTCTACATCACAAGTCCGACCGACCACCGTTCATTTTCATACTCAGCGAATTTTATGAACGTTGGTTCCTATGTGGGAGCCATCCGACTCTCATGCCCCGTGTGTGAGGTATACTTCTTGCACTCAAAAATTCAGTGATCTACAATTCGATCCAGTCTCAAAGATTGCGACTCATTTTTCCCAACATCTGTTGATATTTCAAAGCATCTGTTGATATATTTTCCTATTCATCTCAACAGTTATCCAATTTTATGACCATGAGTTCCCCCCCAATGCATTATCAAACTCCCATGCCCATCTACAATTCGACCCTGACCTCCTCGAACTCCCAAGCCTCACTCTTTATCGCACTCACAATTTGTATATACATCTATATCTTGACATCACGAGTCTGACTGAGTGCTTACGTTTCCTTACCAATTTTATGGTTGGGGGTTCCCAGATACACGTTATAGAAATCTCATTCCTGGTGTTCCAAGTATACATCTTCCATCTAAAACTTGGGTGATCCATGTCTATGCTCGCGGGTTCCCAGATGGTGGAGTGGAAGATTTCATGCCCATCTATATCTCTACATCACGATTCTGGCTGATCGTCGTTCATTTTCATAGTTCGTGAATTTTATGGCCATGGGTTCCTAGGTGGGTGCCATCCAACTCTCATACCTCATGTGCACAGTATAATCTTGTGCCCAAAACTTCAATGATCTACAATTTGACCTAGACTCGAAGCTTGCGATTCATTTTTCCCAACATCTGTTGATATTTCAAAGCATATGTTGATATATTTCTCTGTTTGTCGCAACAGTTAGCCAATTTTATGACCGCGGGTCCCCCCCCAATGCATTGATATTTCAAAGCATCTGTTGATATATTTCCCTATTCATCTCAAAATTTAGCCAATTTTATGACCGCGAGTTTCCCCCCAATGCATTATCGAACTCCCATGCCCAGTGTTCGGATAACATCTTGCATCCAAAACTCTGGTTATCTACAATTCGACCCCAGAATCCTCCAACTCGCAAGCCTCACTCTTTATCGAACTCACAAATTCTATATCAATCTATATCTTGACATCACGAGTCCATCTGAGCACTTTCGTTTCCGTAGCCAATTTTATGGTTGTGGGTTCCCGGGTATGTGTTATCGAACTCTCATTCCCCGTGTTCTGAGTATACATATTCCATCCGAAACTTGGGTGATCTACAATTCCAGCA
>JASDQU010736624.1:119585-143698 GCA_032191745.1 Picea mariana
TTTTTTTTTAAGACATCATCATAGAAATAATTCGATACTGTGCTGGCCCACTGTCATCTACAAAGGTGTTCGCATGATGCCACTCTTTAATATTGTGCACATAATTTTAGAACCTTACAGGTTTGCATATCTGAGGCTCTCCCTGCATATGAAAATGTTTCTCCACCATTCCAATTTGAACATAGTTTTCATTTGGGCCACAGAGAACAACAATAAAATAAAATAATATGAAATTTGTTTCAGTAAATATCAACAAATTATCTTCTAAATTGAACCTGCTTTTTTCAAGATCCAGGTATATTACACAGCTGACAATGTTTTCCCCGCTTTTCAATAGTTTCTCGATTTCCCTGCCATCTTCGCACGCTTTCCCAATGCAAATTAATGACGCTTTTATTATCTTTGAAAAGATTGTGATTAAAAGGAGAAAAGGTCGAGGGCATCTTCCATTAAAACACATTGAACCAATATTTATCGAAGATTGTATTATAATTTTGCAGTGTCCATTTTAAATACAATAAGGAGAAAAGGAAGGTTTTCATCACCTTATGGCTGCAGCTCGACAACATGTCTGTGGAGATACCTTGAATAGTTTCGAGCATGAGGACCAGCGTTTTCAGTGGTTCATAGCTTATGACTGCTACTCATCTACTTTTTCCCAGATGAAATTTATATCGACACCTGAAATTGCAACGACACATTGTATTCCCGATTTTTTTTTTACTTTAAGGACTTGGTCACATGTTGCATCGAGAACTATATTCTGAACCAACGGATTGTCCAGATGGGTGACCATTTCCAAGTATTCCTATCGCCTAAAGTATTTTGAAATATGTTAACACTTCCCTTCCCAATGTCTAATTTCAAGGGCGAGAATTGCAAGCAGTCCTTAAAGAAGCATGGAAATGAACTAGACCTCTTGTCGAAGTTATTACAAGACCCAGTGCCCGCTCCCCAGAACATGGCCATATTACAGGTCAGTGCATGTAAAAACCTTTTTCGACAGATTTCATTCCTTTTCACAAGGATAACAAGACAAGCAAGTGAAACTGGCATGTCTCAGATTATTCTGTATATTTTATATTTTACGGTCCAACAAGAAACCATCTTTTATTGCCCCAAGATTATTTTCATTAAAAAATCTTCCCAGTTATTTAATTTTCATCATGCCGAATTGCTATCCATTTCCTGGACTATCTATGTGTAGGAAGTTGAACTCTGAATTTGACCCATTAACATTCTCACGCCATAAATTATGGAGACACGATTCTTTCCATCTATTTTATAAGGTCTTCAATTATTTTGTTTCATTTTTTAAAGCATTGATATTTGGAAGGTATTTCCCCTGGTTCTCTGGCCAACCGAAAATCTTCCTGGATAGGAGGGACACAATAGAATAAATGGAGAACTATAATGTTATAAGGATTATCGGGTCTAAACAAAATCCTTTCTTGCTTCCATGTCACATATCTGCTACAATGTTTTTTGCTGGAATAACAGGGGAGTACATCTACTGGTTGCATTTTTTTCATGCAAAAAGAAAAGGACAATTCATATCTATGCCTTGGAAAGTCTAGGATTTCATGGTCAGGAACCACTTCAATAGTTTTTTCACTTACGCTATCCTGAATGGACTCCAAACTAGTACCAATGATTCGCACAAGCAGAACCAAAAAGACCCGGGTGAAAAAAATTCCCAATCCCCGACTGCCACAACCAAGACCACAACATCTCATGGGAGTACTCCAATGTCTTGCCCAAGTAACAAAGTCACACACAGTTCTTCAGGTAGAGGAGGAGATAAGAACCCTCCCTTCGGAAAAATTGAAAGTTGTCACAAGCTTCCCTCGGGAAAAAAACGAGAACAATAGTCCAAGAATAGGAGGGATCGAGGGGAGAAATTGATATCTACAATATCTCCCTCGAAGATATCGAACTCGAAATTGATATTGAAAAATTGTTCCCTAACGATGATCACTTAGAAAGTACTAATTCTCACAATACCGGGATGGACATACTTGGAATAGATACATTGGACGAAGAAGAGTCTTTTGCATTTCAGAGCATTGTTTTTGACAGGGAATCAAAAAAATTGATTATTGAAAAGAGAGATGTAAAGAATAAGAAAGGCACATCTCGTTCAGAGTTCAACCTACACAACATGCGCCCTTCCCAGATATCCAATATGCACCGAGAAACTGGAGATGCTCTAGACAACTCTATTAGAAGCCTTGAAATGGAGAATCTCATGTTAAAGATGTGAATCAGAGAATTGGAGGAAACTCTAATGCCTCTTCCATTGTTTGCTACTCCTTTGGCAATGGTCAAGTCCACCACACTTGCACCAAAGTTAAAAGTATCATAAATCCTTCTCACATCCTCCCGATACTATGTGGAAAAGAATATAAACAAAATAATGGAATTAATAATAGAAGCTTGGGAGATGTCAAAGAATATGGCCTCTTTTGGAACAAGAGTGCATGCTTTTCATAAGTATCTGCAAGAAAATATCAGAAACGAACAAGGTTTTTATCTCGATGAAGTTTTACCATTTGGTTTTGAAGTTACTAGTATGACGGAATCCAGAAGAAGAAAAGAGGATCTCCCTTCCCTGGATCGAATATACCAACTAAACGCATGTTGGAAAGAAAAGGGAAAGAACCCGATTGGTCTTGTTCAACAATGTAGCCAGACCATATCTAAAAGAGACAAAATATTCAAGAAGCTAACTGAGATAGATCTAGCTGGCAACACCAATGAATTTCAGGACCCGAAATTGATATTAAACTCATTGTTTTTCACCAAACAAGCATTTCATGATCAAGTTCATATCTATAAAAGACTGTCATTTGAAAATTTCTATGGCATTCTTGAATATGGTGAAGATGACGTGAAAACTTGGCTAGTCGGTTATGTAATTAGAAACAAAAATATTCAAGAAGCATTGCACAACTTTTCGATTGATCTAAGTGACTTGGAAAGTGAACTCTTCAATATAAAAATCCAACATGAAATGAACGTGGCGCGCCCATGAGGAGCTACATCGAAGAATGGTTGAAAAAAATGTCGACCAGATTACTAATGAAGGTCAAAGCCAAGGAAATCCATAAAAGGAAATCATCGAAGAAATAACAAGCCATGGCACACCATCATAGTAAGTTTATACTGATTACATTCTTTTGTCTTCATCCACTTATTCTAGCAAAGCTTTAATACAGATCTAACAATTTTCTCTTTCTTCTTGCCAGGTTTTGTTGTTTTCCATCATAGACTTTCTTCTTTATGGAAAATTAATTCTTGTACATCTTTGCTTTGCAGTCCACGATAGTCCCAATCAAAGTCATTCTAGCAAACACATTTGTATTTCATAGAATATGTACTGAACTATAGTTTTTTTTTTGCAAATTCGAAGACAACGTTTTTTTGGGAAATATTCTCAAATATATTTTGTGACCCAGTTTATCTAAATATAAATATTTGCGGTTGCTCTATGTTGATATTCAATGCTTGGTGTTGTTATTTGGAATTTGTATTTCTTTGTAAAATTAACTCATTTCGTTGTACATGTTCCTGTTCTATATTGTGCATGTATTGCAGCTTCCTATATTTCAAAATATTCTTCGATATACAAAATGTAAAGTCATGTATTTTTTTCTTCATTCCTTGTAGGTTTGAACAAAAAAACCCAAGCCCAAAACACCATTCAAATTCAAACATGGTTTAGATTTGGAGCACAAATAATCTATTAAGATACATTAATATTACATTTTATTTAAAAACTTCCGTTGTATGCAACTTGCACCAAAACATTTTGTGGTGTACAATTCCTCCACATATTGGAACATGGTCTAGATTTGGACCACAAATTATCTTTTAAAATACATTAATATAAATACAATTTAAATTAATGGTCTTATATCATCACGTCATGAGCCCCACTGGCCGCAGTTCCTTTCAAAACTTAGCCAATTATCTCTTTGCGAGGTCGTGCCTTAGCGCTAACGAATTTTTATGCCCCATGTTCTGTGATATACATGTTGCACACAACATTTCCGTGATATACATTTTGCACCAAACACTTCCGTCATTCAAAGTGGATGTTAGTGGTCGGTCGGAGTCATGATATAAAAGCACAAGCACAAATGTGAACTGGTTCGTCCACCAACGCGCCCATTGGGACATTTTCGGAAAAATGGCTAAGTAACGAGAAAGATAGTAGAGAGGAAAAACGGTCATGACAAGGGCTCCTAAGAAGACGTAAGGTCTCACCTGTCAAATTGTATATATATTATGCTTCTACCGGTGACAACTCAGTGGTTCTCTTATTGCCATTAACAACCAAAGAAACATATTCAACAATGATTTACGGGAGCTCGACCGAACCCCGGGTTGGTGCCATTATACATCTTGCACCAAAAAATTGTGTCATCTACATTTCCGTTGTATACATATTGCACCAAAAACTTTTGTGGTCTACAATTCCTCTACATATTGGAACATGGTCTACATTTGGACCAAAAATTATCTATTACGATACATTAATATAAATACAATTTTAAAAAATACACTTAAACTTGAACCTAACTTTTTTCGAACTCGTCGATTGGTCCTATATCGTCACATCATGAGCCCGACCGACCGCAGTTCCTTTCAACACTTAGCCAATTATCTCTCTGTGGGGTTGCGCCTTAGCGCTAACAGAATTTTATGCCCCATGTTCTGTGATACACACATTACACACAACACTTCCCTGATATACATTTTTCACCAAACACTTCTGTCATTTATAGTTCGACGCGCTATTATAGATCTTTCACCCAAAACATGTGTCATCTATAGTTCTGTTGTATACATCTTGCACCAAAAATATTTGTGGTCTACAATTCCTCCACATATTGGAACATTGTCTACATTTGGACCACAAATTATCTATTACAATACATTAATATAAATACAATTTAAATTAATGGTCCTATATCGTCACATCATGAGCCTGATCGACTGCAGTCCCTTTCAACACTTAATCAATTATCTCTCCACGAGGTCGCGCCTTAGTGCTAATGAAATTTTATGCCCCATGTTTCGTGATATACATGTTGCACACGACATTTATGTGATACACATTTTTCACCAAAAACTTTTGTCATTCAAAGTGGATGTTAGCGGTCGGTCGAAGTCACGATATAAAAGCACAAGTACAAATGTGAACCTGTTCGTTCGCCAACGTGCCCATTGGGACATTTTCAGAAAAAATGGATAAGTAGCAAGAAAGATATTAGAGAGAAAAAACGGTCATGATAAGGGCTCCTGAGGAGACGTAAGGCCCCGCCTATCAAATTGTATATATGTTCTGCTTCTGCTCGTGACAACTCAGTGGTTCTCTTATTGCCATTGACAACCAAAAAAATGTATTCAACAGTGATTTACGGGAGCTCAACCAACCCGCTAGGTTGGTTCTATTATAGATCTTGCACCCAAAACTTGTGTCATCTACAGTTCCATTGTATACATCTTTCACCAAAAAATTCTGTGGTATACAATTCCTCCACATATTGGAACATGGTCTACAGTTGGACCACAAATTATCTATTATGATACATTAATATAAATACAATTTTAATAAATATACTTAAACTTGAACCTGAAATTATGTACTCTACAATTCGTCGCGACTTGACCCTATCAATTTCTTATGCCCCCTGTTTCGTGATATACATGTTGCACACCACACTTTTGTGATATACATTTTACACCAAACACTTTCATCATATACAATTCGACCCCGGTTATGGAGCCCGCCTATCCGAAACTCCGCGATCTAAAAAGTGGCTAGGCATTGAATGGTTAGAGGTCGGTTGGATTCATGATATAAAAGCACAAGTGCAAATGTGAGCCAGTCCATCCGGCAACACGCCCATTGGGACATTTTTGGAACAATGACTAAGTAATGAGAAATATAGTAGAGAGGAAAAGCGGTCGGATGGGATTCAAAATAGGGTGACAAGGGCTCCCGAGAAGACGTAAGGCCCCGAGTGTCAAATTGTATATATATTCTTCTTCTACTTGTGACAACTCAGTGGTTCACTTATTTCCATTAACAACCAAAAATATGTATTCAACAACGATTTAGGGAGCCCGACCAACCCCGGGGTTGGCGCTATTAGATATCTTGCACCCAAAACTTGCGGCATCTGCAGTTCCACTATATACATCTTGCACCAAAAACTTTTGTGGTCTGCAATTCCTCCACATATTGTAACATGGTCTACATTTGGACCACAAATTATCTATTACGATACATTAATATAAATACAATTTTAATAAATATACTTAAACTTGAACCTGACTTTTTTCAAACTCCTTGATTGGTCCTATATCATCACATCATTAGCCCAACTAACCGCAATTTCTTTCAACACTTATCCAATTATCTCTTCGTGGGGTCGCGCCTTAGTGCTAATGAAATTTTATGCCCCATGTTTCGTGATATACATGTTTTACATAACACTTCCCTGATATACATTTTTCACCAAACACTTCCATCATTTACAGTTCGACGTGATATTATAGAACTTGCACCCAAAACTTGTGTCATCTATAGTTCCATTGTATACATCTTGCACCAAAAACTTCCGTGGTCTACAATTCCTCCACATATTGGAACATGGTCTACATTTGGACCACAAATTATCTATTACAATACATTAATATAAATACAATTTAAATTAATGGTCCTATATCGTCACATCATGAGCCCGATCGACTGCAGTTCCTTTCAACACTTAGCCAATTATCTCTCCGTGGGGTTGTGCCTTAGTGCTAACGAAATTTTATGCCCCATGTTCCACGATATACCTGTTGCACACAACATTTCCGTGATATAAATTTCACACCAAATACTTCCGTCATTCAAAGTGGATGTTAGCAGTCGGTCAAAGTCACGATATAAAAGTGCAAGTGCAAATGTGAACCGGTCCTTCCGCCAATGTGCCCATTGGGACATTTTCGGAAAACCGGATAGGTAACGAGAAAGATAGTAAAGAGGAAAAACGGTCATCACAAGGGCTCCCGAGGAGATGTAAGACCCCCCATCAAATTGTATATATATTATGCTTCTACTTGTGACAACTCAGTGCTTCGCTTATTGTCATTAACAACCAAAAAAATGTATTCAACAACGATTTACGGGAGCTCGACTGACCCCCGGGTTGGCTCTATTATAGATCTTGCATCCAAAAAATGCATCACCTATTACGATACATTAATATAAATACAATTTTAATAAATATACTTAAACTTGAACCTGGATTTTTTCGAACTCGACCATTGGTGCTCTATAGTCACATCATGAGCCCGATCGACCACAATTCCTTTCAACACTTAACCAATTATCTCTCTGGGGGGTCGCACCTTAGCGCTAGCGAAATATTACACCCCATGTTTCGTGATATACATGTTTCACACAACACTTCCATGATATATGTTTTGCACCAAACACTTCCATCATTTACATTTCGATGCGATATTATAGAGCTTGCACCCAAAACTTGTGTCATCTATAGTTCCATTGTATACATCTTGCACCAAAAACTTCCGTGGTCTATAATTACTTCACATATTGGAACATGATCTACATTTGGACCACCAATTATCTATTTCAATACATTATTATAAATACAATTTAAATTAATGTTCCTATATTGTCATATCATTAGCTCAACCGACCGCAACTCCTTTCAACACTTATCCAATTATCTCTCTGCGGGGTCGCACCTTAGCGCTAATGAAATTTTATGCCCCATGTTCCATGATATACATGTTCCACACAATGTTTACGTGATATACATTTTGCACCAAACACTTCCGTCATTTACAATTCAATCCCATTTTCCACAATTTACCTTGTAACCTGCCTCGCAGGGACTACGCTGCCACGCAACACTTGTTTCCATCGTTTCCCGTATACATTTCTCGTATGCATCAGAGGAAGAAATCAAACCTACTATGTGAATTGGGAGTTGTAAAATGTTCATAAAAGTAATAACATACATAATTAAGTTTAAATAGTGTATATTTAATGATAATAAAATAAAAAATAACCAATAGTTGAATTATTATAAAAAAATATTTATTTTAAATTAAAAGATTAAAATTGTTTTATAAAAACAAAACATTTTTTTATGAAATGAAAATTAGTTTCTTAGTAAAGATTATTGTTTTATTCTTTTAAATTAACTTGATAATGAAAATAGTTAATTGCAAATTCATAAGTTTTTTATTTTACTTCTTTTCTTTTAAAAAAAAATATGGATGTGATCTTTTTCATTATTGACTATTTAAAATAATTGAAAAAAATATATCACTTTTTGGTTTATGGGATATATAAAGTTAAGTAAAAAATGTTTATATTGATTTTTTTTGTTTAGACCCTTAATGAGTTGTTGTCTCATATACACTTACGAGGTGGAAGTGGTGCATCTTTGGAATGTCCCTATTTGTTTGCAGAATAGTTTTTTGGCATGTAAGAATTTTCAAGGGTGTTTTGACAGTGGTAGTGGTAGTTTTTCCCATGGCATTAGGGGTAATGGTAGGGTGGGGCTAGTGTTTGTAGTGAATATGATGTAAGTGGAGATAAATTTATGTGAATTATTGAATCAGTGGATTTTATGAGTGATCTGATTCTTGCTTAAAGGTGAGTGCAAGTTAATGATGGTCTCTCGTGATGTGTTAGTGGCAATGAAAACCTGAAAAAACAACAATGTGTTAACTTGGAGGGATTATTCAAGGTAATTTTACAACGAATTGCAATATGGTGTAAGAAAATGAAACATAGGAAATTGAATTAACTTTCTGAATATACAACTTTTATTCATAGACATTGTGAATAACTAGGTCATTTTCTTTTTTAACAATGGTATCTTATTTTTCCAACAAAATATAAGTTTTATGTTTTCGTTTGTGTAGGTGTTGAGTGTCTTAACGATGGAATTTTGTTCCAAAAACTTGTATACTTGTAGAGAACTCATTTTTCTTGTGCTATGTATTTTTTGGAAACTTTTAATATTAATTTTATATTTTTTTTAAATTATCAAAGTCAACATATGTCTAAAATTACAACGTCTTTTGTTCATGCAGACTAAAAGGGTACTAACATGATCATTTTCTTTTCTTTTAGATCGTAGGTATTGGTCTCCTCTAGTGCCACATATAAATCATTTGAGAAATAGTTAAGCCGAAAAGCAATTATAGTAGAAATAATAGAGGTATGCATTCTAGGATTTTGATATATGTGAAGACAAAAATGGATTAAAAATAGTAAACAATAATAATTTTAAAAATATATATATATATATTTGAAATCTTCATACCGACTTGATCTATTTCTATAATTTCGTCAACAACTAAATTGTTTAGCCTATAGAAAAATAACATCAAAGATAGAGATATAGAGGGGTATTCACAAAGATGGAGGTTTTTATGAATTTGTAGACCAGACCACTAGGTTTTCCATCCCGAACCTAAATCCAATCCAACCAAGTTAGCATACACCTTGTCAATCCTGCCCCAAAAAATTGAATTCAAACAAGCACACATGTGCTCTAGGAACGTGTGCGCACTCCTAAAAAAACAATTTCCTTCTCTATATTTTGCCTCCCTCTCCTAGATCTACCCCCCCNCTCACTATCTCAGTATCACTTTCCCTTTGTACCCTCCCTATATTTCTCCCTCCCTCTCCCTGATGGAGGAGCATCCCTCACGACAAGAAAAACCAATGTGGAAGCAGAAGACAGCTGGAAGACATCCAGCGCAAGTTTTTGAATTTTTAAATTTTCCCTTGAAGTTGATGTGTAAACATAAATGAGATCATTTAATTTAGGCGCCTTGGTAAAAATATAATCATACCTCGAGCCATACGCTCTCGTCTGAGATAGACAGAGGCATTTATAGTAGTAGATGTAGGTAGATAGAATTGAATTCTTAGATTAGACAGTTTTAGAGTCTAGGAGGGAAAACGGATATAGACACCCTCATTTGTATCATTGTAAGATAATTCAGGAAGAGTTAGAAGACTCTAGAGCATAGGAGAGAAACAGATAACTGTCGAAGAACACCCATGTATATATCTTGAATTAATAGAAGAAGTTGATTCAGATTCATGGTTGTTGTGTTATTCTCTGTGTATGTGTGTTGAATGCTCTGCTTATGAATATTACTTCCTATTATGCATTTGTCATTATGCTGTGTGTATGATTTCATGTGTTAAGATCAAAATCTGAGAGGAAGTGGAATGAGTTTCAATAGTTTCTCTACTTGAGCAAGGATTCCTGCAAGGAGTGCAGTTGAAGTCGTTCGCAAGGATTGCGTTGACAGAAGGCTCAGAGAGTTAACTCTTGTTCTCATACCACCCGGAGTGAGATTGGGTTATACAAGCCATGCAAGGAGTGCGTAGGCTAAGGAGAGCCTCAATCATGACACTGAGCAAAGTATTGAAGAACTTCTGCTACGGGCATACGCAGAGTCAAGGAAGCTCGAACAGTTGAAGTGTTCATAGGCTTGCTGCAAGGAGTGCGTGCAAAGAACCTCGTTGAGGTTGAAGTAATTTAGCAAAGCTTAGGAATGATAGGACTCTGAGTCACTGAAGATCAGTGTAGATAAGTGTGACTTGAAGTCAGGAACAAACATCGCAGGTTGGCGAAAAGGCGAAGGAATCTGGTGGAGAGATACTCTTTTTCATTTCGTGGATTACCCAAGGAAGAACAGACGGTCAAAATCTTCTGAGGAGATTTTGCGAAGTTCTGAGAATCGTTAGATCTTGCAGAGGTGCAAGGAGTTTACGGCGGGAAGATTCCGAGGATTTTGAAGCTAAGGGGAGGCAGAGCCGTCGATTCAGAGTCACGGGAGCCATAGGATCTACACGTGGTATCATGTATCGGGGACTCATGATTTGAAGCCCCAAAAGTTGTGTAGCAAGAACAGTGATATCGCGAGACACGATATCCCTACAAGATCAGAGCCGTTCGTTGAGGAGGACGCGTGTAAGGAGATTCTCTCATCTCACAGACTCGGACATTGGAGGATAGAAAGGGAAGTCCTTTAGCTTCGTGAGCAGTGAAGTGGCGAGAAGGCTAAGAACCGTCCATCTGAGGAGGACAGGTGGCAGAGATCAAGGGATCTCGCGAACTCAGGAGTTCGCAGAGAGAAAGCCCAAGTATTGGGTATTCAAAGTCGTGAGGCGCGAGGACGCGAAACGACGAAGGAGAGAGGGGATTGTAGCCGTCCATCTAAGGGGATAGGTGGCGAGAGATCGAGAGATCTCACGAACTCAGGAGTTTGCAGGGTGAGAGCCCAAACATTGGGTACTCCAAGTCGTGAGGTCGCGAGGCGCGAGAAGGAGGATAACCGTTGGATCCAGATCGTAGGAGGACCGTTGGATCTGCACGTGGGATCGTGTATCGGGACCTCGCAAGAAAACGTTTGAGAATTTGGCCACGGGGATCACGAGATTGCGAGAAAGCGATATCCCGACAGTTGGAGAGTCATGTGGGCCATAGCAGAGTCAGCGAGTGGAATACAGGTGGCATGAAGCCCTCGAGATCTCACTGCGAGAAGTCCCGAGGTATTGGCATTAGGACTTGCGAGTCACGAAGTGTCGAGAGCTAAGGTTTGTGTGGACGCGTGGCAGAGCATAAGATGGGACCGCGCAACCGACGGGTGGACACACGTTGCTTGGAGATAGGAGTCAACACTTCGTTGAATTCTCACATCTCATGAACTCGCGGAATAGGAGGGTGAAAGCCCGACGGTTCAACCTGCGAGGTTGCGAGGTTATGAGGTTGCGAGGTCGCGAGGTTGTGAGGTTGTGAGGTTGTGAGAGGCGCTAACATTTAAGCCTAGCCCATGGTTGCATGTGGTGAGGGCACTAGTAAAGGAAGGAGCTATACCCGTATCGCCAGATCGGGTATCATAAGATTTGAAAGGAAAAGTTGGAGGCTTTGAGTCACGAACTCGCGAGATAGTGAGATTTAGCTAATCTCCTGGTAGTAAAGGGGAGACCTCAGGGAAGATTGTTGTTGGTGCATATTTCCCGATAGGGAAATAGAAGGACCTTGGAGTTCTTCGGGCTGAGAAGAAGAAGATATTGTGAGAGCGGATGTGCCTGGGTGGCACGCCCCTGCGTCAAGTGGTATCAGAGCTTAGAAAAGCTTCTTTGCTTTCTGTAGCAGAGGACAAGGAGAATTCACCATACCGCCAAGGAGAAGGGGTAGACAATCACCTAATCTAGAGGAGGAAAGGGAAATGTCCAAAGAAAGAGGTAGGCAAGTGCAGAATCCATACATGGAGAGAGAAATGAGAAATCTTCGTGCCAGAATGGAGGACATGGAGACATCACAAAGGTGCAAAGTTGATGTAGGAGATATCAGTGAATCCAAAGATGAAGAGGATGTTGGACGTGAAGAAGAAGAAATCCCAGCAGAAGATGCAGCCAATGAGCGTTTAATTAAGGCTATCGCTCGAATGAGTTCGAAAACAAAGATGGACATTCCAGCTTATGAGGGAAATCTGGATGCGGAAGAGCTACTAGATTGGATTAGATCTCTAGACACTTACTTTGATTATGAGTATTTCGAAGATGATAAGAAGGTCAGACATGCTGTCACAATATTAAAAGGACATGTAGCATTGTGGTGGGATGAACTGCAAGATGACAGGCGTTTCCAAGGCAAGCAGAAGATTAAGAGCTGGGATAGGATGATTGCAAAGAAGAAGGAAAAATTCATTCCCAGGGATTATCAAATTTCTCTGTTTAGGAGGATGCATAACCTGAGAGAGAAACTGTTGACAGTGAAGGAGTATACTGAGGAATTTTACAGGTTGAATATCAGGGAAATTCATTGTGAAAGCAATGATGAAAAGGTGGCCAGGTATCTGAATGGCCTGAGGTATGAAATTAAGGATGAATTAAATATGGAAACCATTCGAATGGTGGAGGATGCTTACCAATTGGCTCTGAAAGATGAGGAGAAGTTGAGCCATAAATAAAGTCAGAGAGGCCGAGGCAGGAGTCAGCCCAAAGGCAAATCGGTTGCCCAAGATAAATACCAGAAGCCCAAGGAGGAATGGAAGAAACCTTAGACTCAGACAGAGAGAGGTGGAAGTTCACGGCGAGGGTGATATGTTGAGCAAAGAGAACAACATATTGAGCAGAGAGGAGGATATGCTAATAATAATAGGTTTCCTCGTACCAGAGGTAGAGGAAGAGGAAGAGGTGGAGTAATCACATGCTTCACATGTGGAAAAAATGGACACAAGTCATTCGAGTGTCCAGAGAAAAAGAAAGAAACTGGAGAGACTCACATCGCTGAGGCACAGAGGCGAGATGTTGAGACAGAGTACGCTAAAGGCAGAAGATCACTAGTGATGCAGAAGGTCCTTTTGATGCCAAAGAAGGAGATGGAGAATTCAGCGCAGAGGAACAGTCTTTTTAGGACTGCTTGCAAGACCAAGGATAGAGTGTGGAAGGTCATTGTGGACAGTGGAAGTACTGATAATCTCGTTTCAACCGAGATGGTAGAAAAGCTAGAGCTGGAGACAACTGATCACCCGAGTCCATACAAAGTTTCATGGCTATAGAAGGGACATCAGGTAAAGGTCACTAAACAGTGCTTAGTTGACATTAAGATAGGAGGATATAATGCTAAAATTTTATGTGATGTTATTCCTATGGATGTCTGTCATTTATTGCTGGGTAGACCATGGCAATATGATAGAAATGTAATTCATGATGGGAGGATGAACACCTATACCCTGAAAAAGAATGGGAGAACTCATATGTTGTGTCCAATTGAAGATAAAGAGGTGAAACCGGAGGTGAAAAACACAGTGCTTCTCATGAGTGGGAAGGAACTTCTTACAAAAGTTAAGAAGAAGGAGAATCCACAATTCTTTGTGGTCAAAAAACCGAGAATTGTTCTGACTAGCACAAGAGTAGATGATTTACCAGGAGAAGTTCAGGAACTACTGGAAGAGTTCGTTGATATTGTAGTGGACGAATTACCTTGTTCATTGCCACCGATGAGGAGTGTGAGTCATCATATAGACCTCATACCAGGAGCTAGTTTGCCAAACAAAGCCGCATACAGATTGACGCCGTAGGAGAATGAAGAGGTTAAAAGACAGGTATAGGATTTATTGGACAAAGGTTTAGTCAGGGAAAGCTTGAGTCCATGTGTTGTTCCAACAGTACTCAGTCTGAAGAAAGACGGAGGCTGGAGGATGTGCACTGATTCAAGAGCCATTAATAAGATAACTATCAGGTATAGATTCCCATTGCCAAGGATGGATGATCTGATGGACTACTTAAGTGGGGAAATTTTTTTTCAAAGATAGATTTGAAGAGTGGATATCATCAGATTTGTATGAGAGAAGGTGACGAATGGAAAACAGCATTCAAGACAAATGAAGGTTTGTATGAATGGCTTGTCATGCCGTTTGGCTTGACGAATGCACCAAGTACCTTTATGAGGTTGATGAATGAAGTCCTGAAGGAGTTCATCGGGAAATTTGTCATTGTGTATCTGGATGACATATTGATCTTTAGCAAGACGAAGGCTGAACATATGAAGCATTTGGCTATTGTGATGAAGAGATTACAGCAAGAGAAGTTGTTGATAAACATGAAGAAGTTCTCATTCATGAAGACAGATCTCATTTATTTGGGGTTTGTTATATTTGCAAATGAATTAAGGATGGATCCAGATAAGGTGGAGGTAATCAAGAATTGGCCATCACTGAGGAATGTATTTGAGGTGAGGAGTTTTCATGGATTGGCTAGTTTCTACCAGAAATTCATCAGGAATTTCAGTGGGATTAGTGTAGAAATGATGGACACAGTGAAGAAAAGACATAAATCTTTTCACTGGATAGCAGAGGCTGAAAGGAGCTTCAATCTGTTGAAGCAGAAGATTACAGAACAACCGGTGTTGGTGTTACCGGATTTTCAGAAAACATTTCAGGTAAAATGTGATGCAAGCGGGTTTGCCATTAGAGCGGTCTTGAGCCAGGAAGATAGGTCGATTGCATATTTAAGAAAGAAGCTGAATGAGGTGAAAGATAAATATTCCACATATGATAAGGAATTTTATGCCGTCATACAGGCATTGAAGAAATGGAGACACTATTTGATTCCGAAAGAATTTGTTTTATACAGTGATAACCATGCATTACAATTTGTGACTCAACAAGAAAGTTGAATCAGAGGCATGTTAAATGGGTTGAATACATGCAAAATTTCACTTTTGTGATAAAACATATTTCTGGTACTGCTAACAAAGTTGTTGATGCTTTGATCAAAAAGTGTTTGTTGTTGCAGGAGTTCAAAGTCAGGACGTTAAATTTTGATGATCTTAAGGACATGTATGCAGATGATTCAGACTTTAAGGAAGCTTATGAAGCAGCTGAGAATCTAGTTCTCAGAGACAGAAGCCAGTGGATAGAGTATGTGATCCAGGACAGATTGTTGTTCAAAAGCAATCAACTGTGTATTCCAAATTGCTCCATAAGGGAGAACTTGTTGAAAGAGAAGCACAGTGGTGGATTAGCAGGACATTTTGGTCATGATAAGACATTTGCAAAGCTGAGCGAGTCATAATTTTGGCCAGGGATGCAGTCAGAGGTAAAAACATTTGTGGACAGATGCAGGATTTGCCAGCATTCAAAGGGAAGAAAGCAGAATGTAGTATTTTATCAGCCATTACCCATACCAGACAAGCCATGGGATCAGATTAGCATGGACTTCGTATTGGGATTGCCGAGGACACAAAGAGGTGTTGATTCCATCTTTGTGGTAGTTGACAGGTTTTCTAAGATGGTACACTTCATTCCATGCCAAAAAACCAGCGATGTGACTCACATCGCAAATTTGTTTTTCAAAGAGATTGTTTGACTTCATGGATTGCCGAAAAGCATAGTTTCGGACAGAGACACAAAATTCATAGGGCATTTCTGGAGAAAATTGTGGAAGAAGCCGGGGACTAATTTGATGTTTAGTTCTGCTTATCATCCTCAGACGGATGGGCAGACAGAAGTGGTCAATCAGACTCTAGGAGACTTGTTGAGGAGCTTAGTGACGGAGCACCATAGCAGTTGGGACAATATATTGCCGCAGGCAGAATTTGCTTACAATGACTCAGTAAACAGGAGCACGGGAAAAAGTCCATTTCAGATTATATATGGAAAGCATCCGAGAGGAGTTTCTGAATTAATGGATTCAGAACATACTGATACTAGCAGTGCTAGTGCAGGAGAATTCGCTGAAGTAATGAAGGAACTTCACATCCAGGTGAAGAAGCGACTATTGAAGTCAAGTCAGGAGTACAAGCGCAGAGCAGATCAACATCAGAGACAACTTCAGTTTGAAGTTGGTGATCTGGTTCTGGCGCATTTGAGGAAGGAAAGGTTCCCTAGAGGAACATACAACAAGTTGAAGATGAAGAAAATTGGGCCATGCAAGGTCTTTAAGAAAATGGGGCAAAATGCTTATGAAATTGAGTTACCAGAGGGCATTGGAATATCTCCGATATTTAATGTTTCGGATTTATATCCATATAAAGATGATGAAGCAGGAGCAGAAGGTGATGATCAACCAGAGGTTCAGTGGCATAAGCAGATGCCAGTTGCAGAAAAGCCACAGATGGAGAAGATACTGAATAAAAGAGTGGGTAAGAAAACCAGGAGGAAAGAATATTTTGAATATTTGGTCAAGTGGAAGGGACACCCAGTTGAAGATGCCAGCTGGGAGACTGAAGCAGAAATTCTGAAGCATGGACATACCATGTGGGAGCTCATGGACAGGATCCCATGCAAATTTTCAAGCAAGGAATTATATGATGCAGGAGCATCCCTCACGAAAGAAAAACCAACGTGGAAGCAGAAGACAGTTGGAAGACGTCCAGCACAAGTTTTTGAATTTTTAAATTTTCCCTTGAAGTTGATGCGCAAACATAAATGAGATCATTTAATTTAGGCACCTTGGTAAAAATGTAATTAGACCTCAAGCCATATGCTCTTGTCTGAGATAGACAAAGGCATTTATAGTAGTAGATACAGGTAGATAGAATTGAATTCTTAGATTAGATAGTTTTAGAGTCCAGGAGGGAAAATGAATATAGACACCCTCATTTGTATCATTGTAAGATAATTCAAGAAGAGTTAGAAGACTCTAGAGCATAGGAGAGAAACAGAGAACTGTCGAAGAACACCCATGTATATATCTTGAATTAATAGAAGAAGTTGATTCAGATTCATGGTTGTTGTGTTATTCTCTTTGTATGTGTGTTGAATGCTCTGCTTATGAATATTACTTCATGTTATGAATTTGTCATTATGATGTGTGTATGATTTCATGTGTTAAGATCGAAATATGAGAGGAAGTGGAATGAGTTTCAATAGTTTCTCTACTTGAGCAAGGATTCCTACAAGGAGTGCAGTTGAAGTCATCCGCAAGGAGTGCGTTGACAGAAGGCTCAGAGAGTTAACTCTTGTTCTCATACCACCAGGAGTGAGATTAGGTTATACAATTCGTGCAAGGAGTGAGCAGGCTAAGGAGAGCCTCAGTCGTGACACTGAGCAAAGTATTGAAGGACTGTTGCTACGAGCATACACAGAGTCAAGGAAGCTCAAACAGTTGAAGTGTTCGCAGGCTTTCCGCAAGGAGTGCGTGCAAAGAACCTCGTTGAGGTTGAAGTAATTTAGCAAAGCTCAGGAAGGATAGGCCTCTGAGTCACTGAAGATCAGCGTATATAAGTGTGACTTGAAGTCAAGAAGAAACGTCGTAGGTTGGCGAAAAGGTGAAGGAATCTCATGGAGAGATACTCTTTTTCATTTCGTGGATTACCCAAGGAAGAACGGACGGTCGAAATATTTTGAGGAGATTTCGCAAAGTTTCGAGGATCGTTAGATCTTGAAGAGGTGCAAGGAGGTTACGGTGGGAAGATTCTGAGGAGTTTGAAGCTCAGGGGAGGCAGAGCCGTCGATTCAGATTCATGGGAGCCGTAGGATCTACACGTGGTATCGTGTATCGGGGACTCGCGAGTTGAAGCCCCAAAAGTTGTGTAGCAAGAACAGCGATATCGCGAGACGCGATATCCCTACAAGATCAGAGCCGTTCGTTGAGGAGGACGCGTGTAAGGAGATTCTCTCATCTCGCAGACTCGGACATTGGAGGACCGAAAGGGAAGTCCTTTAGCTTCACGAGCAGCGAAGTGGCGAGAAGGCTAAGAACCGTCCATATGAGGAGGACAGGTGGCAGAGATTGAGGGATCTCGCGAACTCGGGAGTTTGCAGAGTGAAAGCCCAAGTATTGGGTATTTAAAGTCACGAGGCGCGAGGACATGAAGCAGTGAAGAAGCGAGGGGATTAGAGCCATCCATATGAGGGGACAGGTGGCGAGAGATCGAGAGATCTTGCGAACTCAGGAGTTCGCGGGGTGAGAGCCCAAACATTGGGTACTCCAACTAGCGAGGTCGCGAGGCGTGAGAAGGAGGATAACCATTGGATCCAGATCGTAGGAGGACCATTGGATCTGCACGTGGCATCATGTATCAAGACCTCGCAAGAAAAGGTTTGAGAATTTGGCCACGGGGATCGCGAGATTGCAAGAAAGCTATATCCCGACAGCTGGAGAGTCGTGTGGGCCATAGCAGAGTCAACGAGTGGAATATGTTGGGGTCCTATAATTATAGGCGACTCGATTCTTCGACTGTTGATTTGGTGTTTCTCCCGTGATGACAAAGTATGGCTCGGTTGATCCCGTTTCCTCTCTCCATTCTTTTCACTCGATCTCCCATCACCCTGATGTATCCTTCATATACGCTGCGCCCTCACTCCCTTGTCCTATGGCCCCATTGACTACCTCTCGCCCGTCACCCATCCGTGAATAATCAGACTTAGGATGAACAAAAAGAACAATGGGTCAGTTAGATTAAAATAATAATAAATGTTAATGTAGTTAGTTTAATAAGCTAGATTGGCTAATAATTAGTTGGTTAATTAATAATAACTCAATTGTTAGTTAATTAATTAATTAATGGTTAATAATTAAGTTAGTATTAGTAACTAGGTTAGTTTTAAATTAAATAAAACAAAACATAAAAAATTAAAAATTAAATAAAAGAAAAATACAAAAACTATATAAAAACATATATATTAAAACATTAAATAACATAATAAAACAAAAACAAACTATAAAACATAAAATATAAAAAAACAAAATATATATAAACAAAAACAAATATAAAATAACTAAATAAAAACACAAAACATAAATTAATAAACAAAGCATGAAATAAAAAAATGTAATAACATAAAACATATTAAATACAAAAAAAATATTAATAAACCAAAAAACAAAAATTAAAACAAAAACATAACAATTAAACTATCCTAAGTCTACCCATAACCCACCTACCTCACGTCACCCCCACCTACCTCACGTCACCCTCCACTCAACCCCCTCACGTCACACTCCACTCAACACTCCACTCAACCCCCTCACGTCACACTCCACTCAACGCACACCCAAAACTCTCGCTCACATTTAACACCAGTGCCCCCATCCACTATGCCATACTTCTAAATCAACGGATAATAAAAATTCCGGACCCCCCCTCACCTTCCGGAATTTAACGAGAGGGGGGGGTCCGGAATTTGAAATAATACTCGTGCACATATGAACGGCCCAGGGACGGCCACCTAAATAAACAATCCAGATTGGATTCCAGACCCCTCCGTCCATTCTACATTTAACAAGGGGGGGGGGGGTTCCGGAATACCGCTTTTCACCAAAAAAAAAACACTTTTCCCATGTTTGCCTAATTTTTGCCTGTTTTACCACGTCCTCTTTCAGATCGATTTTTGGGCAAACAAAGATGGATTTTAAAAATACAAGAGAGTTTTTTTCTCAAAAGGGGCTGAAGAACCAAAACCTCTCTCATTTTTTGCAGCGGAGTTACGAGAAGGGAGAATCGAAGACATCTTCGAGGCCTATTTTTCCAGATTTTCAATTTTCCGTTTCAGTCCCGATCTTGCAGGAGATGTTACAGCCATCTGGGGATGAATTTGGCTAAACAGAAGGAGGTTTTTGTCCAAAACATGTCCATATACAATACTCTCTTTCACTTTTCACCCAGGTGTTATCATTAAAGATAAAAACACGTCTGTTCGGACCCTTTTTTCGCAGAAAACCGGTCCGTCTTTCATGGCAGAAAGCTCCAAATTTTGTAGGAGCGGTGGCTATTTTTGGCCGAGGCAATTAAAACGACTTCCGAAACTTATTGGGATGATCTATCCTATTTATTCAGATGATTTTAATGTAAAAGGGTTCAACCTGTGGAAAGATTTTGGCCCTTTTTGGCTGGACTGTGGACCTTGTTACTTCAGGAGGTTTCTCTGTAATTTTGGAATGACAAATCAGTGATGGAGGAAATGATTTACAGGATTCTCGTGTAGCAGTGTTGGTGGTGTGTCCCTTGTCTTTTTTTAATTATCATTCTGCTATCATTCAAGCATTTTCATTTCTTATTATTGAAAAACAGTTAATGGAGAAGAATTTATGCGTGCATACTCTTTGTCCAATTTTTTCAATAATCTTTATGTTTTCTTCTAAAACTCAGTCTATGAATTCTTAACTGCTCATTTGCTCAGTTTTTCCTACCCCTTTTCTTCCTCAAATCAACACCCTTTAAACTTGATTCGATCCAACAGTTGTTACTATCTTGTCCTGTGGAGACATTTACCTCTAGATTTGATTTGATCATTGTCTTATAAACCGACCCCATAGCCCAATGGTGATCTGAGAAACTCATCAACCACATCCTCATCTAAATATTTTCAAAAACCCCAACCCATACTTTCATAGCTAGCCTAATATCTATTAAAACAAATCTATATCATACAGAGAGATCCCTCTCTGAGTCTTGGAGGGCTAAATCTAAGACTCGAAGTGGTTTTGATGTTACCTCTGTGACTGCCTTACAGCCTTGGGCAAATTACAGAGTGCTAACAGAATGGCGACTCCACTGGGGACCTTTCCCCAGTAGTACACTTCAAAGCTCTAGATCTGATCACTGATGGTGGACAGTGACCAGACACAAGAAGGCTGAGATCATTCACCTGGCGACTCCAATCATCTCTAGACAGTGCCAACTCGAAGACTCCACTGGAGGAAGAACCTGAAACATGGCCAAGCAGCCTAGAAAGACCAGGTATTCAAACTCAAATTGTATTTAGGATATTGTTGGTTTCATCTGCAGTTACTTTCTCTCTTATCATGATCCTAGTCCAGAGTATATTGTTGAAATTCAGGATGATCATTTTCAACCTGAAGAGCCTCCAGATCAGATTAAACCCCAAATTGTCGATTATGTGCATGCTCATACTCCTGTGCACATCCTAGATGCATTTGTAGAAAGCCTGGTGAGACATAAGCCTCCTTCTTTGTATCCCACTCTTGCTAAACCTCTGGATGGTTGTAAGCCTCTTTCTTCACCTCCTGTGCTTGCAAAAGTCCCATACCGATTCAAGCCTCTAGATTTGCCTCCTATTCTCCATGACCTCCCTGTCAATTACATCAATAATCTGCCCAGGTTTGATGGAGAGAAGGCCAATATTACTACTGAAAAGCATATCCAAAGTCTTGAGGATTTTCTTGAACTTTTTGAGGTAGAAGAAGATGATGTCTGCATTAGAATGTTTTCCTTGTCTCTGGGAGGTAAAGTTAAAGATTGGTTTAAGAACCTTCCAGTCGCAAGCATCAGAAATTTTCAGCAGTTCATGCAAGTTTTCTTGGATAGGTGGGTGGTCCTGGGAAATGTTTTCCTCATCCTAGAAGAGTATGACCACTTGAAAAGAAAACCCGAGGAAACAGTACAACAGTTTTCAGCGAGGTTCAATGAGGTGTATCATTCAATACCTGTTGATGTAAGACCACCTCCTGATTTATCCAAATTGCATTTCCTAGAAGCCTTTGATCCTGAGATGGCTTTCCAATTAAGAGAAAGGAACACTGCAAGCCTTGAAGAAATGCAGAGCATTGCAGTTGATGTGGAGACCAACTTGCTGATCAAGAGGTCTAAGTTAAAGGATAAAGAAATGGAGCAGCTTAAGTCATCAGAAGATAAACTGGAGATTTTGACCAGTGCCATGGAAGAGATGATGTAGAGGATCAATAGGAAAGAGGAGCTTGTTGTCCAAAGACATCATGTCCCATTGATTTCAGAGAAAGACACGGTCACAGCCCCCAAAGATTTTTCCGCTCATCCTGGGTACTATGGTTTGAATAATGATTCGTTCATGTATTCAATTCATAGCACAGTCAAAGATGAAGCTCCATCTTGACTTTTAGAGGAACAACCAGCTAACATGATATGCATGTTCAATGGCATTTCATCCGTGGATGATTTACCCAAGTGTGACCAGTATGATGATGATCATGAAGTTGAAATAGAGTTTGTCTATTCAAAGAAACCAGCAGCATGTCATTGGCAGGAAGAAGATCATTTACCATTCAGATGCAACAATCAGCCCTTGCGCAATAGTCATGACAACGATGAGGAAGAGATAGAAAATCTCAGAGTAAGTGAAGACACTTTGCTCTTGTGTTTCTCATCTTTTCAATTTCTGAAAAGAAACTCTAGGTCAGTTGTAAATAGTGAAAACAGAAATTCCTCTGATCAATCAATTGATGATGCCATTAAGGATATGGAGGCTGTCCTAAACCCAAAATCCCAACACTTGCCCTGCTTCGATTTTCAAATTTCAGATGAAAGATTAAAACCTGAGGCAAATTCTGAGTTAATCCAAAATAACTCTAGACCATTGTGCTTTAATTCATTCCAAATTTTGAAGGAGACTCTTGGACAAGTGTTGAAGGATAAATACATAAAAGCTCAATAAGTATCATTTAAATCAATGCAGCAGTCTGGTCAGTCTTTTCAGGATCCAATAGCTGATCAGTTGGATGGCCTGTGTGGTCAAAATCATTCCCCATCCTCCATCTATGGAATAAAACGCTGTTATGATATGGATATGTTAGGACAGTCAACTACAGGGGTGTGTTCAATGGAGGCATCATTTCACAAACCATCAGAGCATCCACAATCATATAAAGAAGTGTTGAAAGACACATAATGCATAGCTGAAAAATCGAGTCTTGATGTTGAGTTGTTTGAAGTTGAAAATCAAAAGATGGGCCAAACCTATATTGATCCTGTAGCTACCTATATGGAGAAATTTTTTAATACAGGATATTTTTCCATTGCCGATGTTTTTCCTATTGTTTGGGTTGATCAAATCTTATGCAAGGGAAAGCAAGGTGGAAATTACTCTCAAGCACGAGTAACAGACTTATTTCTGAGTTTCATCACAGACAGTGAAAGAACAGAGCCACTAAATTGGCTGCTGGATTGGCTCCATTGGAATTTTTCCATTACCTAGTTGAGCAATGATTGCAGTAGGGTAGGTAGGAAAAAATGAATAAGATCGACATTTCGAGCATCTCTTTTTCAGTAGTGTTTAGCTTAATTTGGTTTCAGTTGCAAGATCAAAACAGGTACAGGTTACAGAATAAGATTTTGTGATCAGCCAATGGATAAAGATCTGGTCTGCATGTTCAGAAGTCTGTGGTTCTTGACACCTCCTGAAAGAAGCTGCCATCCCCAGGTGGAGCCTATGTTGGGGTCCTATAATTATAGGCGACTCGATTCTTCGACTGTTGATTTGGTGTTTCTCCCGTGATGACGAAGTATGGCTCGGTTGATCTCGTTTCCTCTCTCCATTCTTTTCACTCGATCCCCCATCACCCTACTGTATCCTTCATATACGTTGTGCCCTCACTCCCTTGTCCTGTGGCCCCATTGACTACCTCTCGCCCGTCACCCAT
This sequence comes from Picea mariana, assembly GCA_032191745.1. NCBI lineage: Eukaryota > Viridiplantae > Streptophyta > Pinopsida > Pinales > Pinaceae > Picea > Picea mariana. The sequence continues at coordinate 143,521 of JASDQU010736624.1, forward strand.
CCATGAATAATCAGACTTAGGATGAACAAAAAGAACAATGGGTCAGTTAGATTAAAATAATAATAAATGTTAATGTAGTTAGTTTAATAAGCTAGATTGGCTAATAATTAGTTGGTTAATTAATAATAACTCAATTGTTAGTTAATTAATTAATTAATGGTTAATAATTAAGTTAGTA
>JASDQU010736624.1:209944-235377 GCA_032191745.1 Picea mariana
AATTAAATAAAAGAAAAATACAAAAACTATATAAAAACATATATATTAAAACATTAAATAACATAATAAAACAAAAACAAACTATAAAACATAAAATATAAAAAAACAAAATATATATAAACAAAAACAAATATAAAATAACTAAATAAAAACACAAAACATAAATTAATAAACACAGCATGAAATAAAAAAACGTAATAATATAAAATATATTAAATACAAAACAAATATTAATAAACCAAAAAACAAAAATTAAAACAAAAACATAACAATTAAACTATCCTAAGTCTACCCATACCCCACCTACCTCACGTCACCCCCACCTACCTCACATCACCCGCCACTCAACCCACTCATGTCACACTCCACTCAACACTCCCCTCAACCCCCTCATGTCACACTCCACTCAACGCACACCCAAAACTCCCACTCACATTTAACACCAGTGCCCCCATCCACTATGCCATACTTCTAAATCAACGGATAATAAAAATTCCGGACCCCCCCTCACCTTCCGGAATTTAACAAGAGGGGGGGGTCCGGAATTTGAAATAATACTCGTGCACATCTGAACACCCCAGGGACAGCCACCTAAATCAACGGTCCAGATTGGATTCCAGACCCCCCCGTCCATTCTACATTTAACGAGGGGGGGGGGTCCGGAATACCACTTTTCACCAAAAAAAACCACTTTTCCCATGTTTGCCTAATTTTTGCCTGTTTTTCCACGTCCTCTTTCAGATCGATTTTTGGCCAAACGAAGATGGATTTTAAAAATCCAAGAGATTTTTTTTCTCAGTACGGGCTGAAGAAAAAAAACCTCTCTCATTTTTTTTAGAGGAGTTATGAGCAGGGAGAATCAAAGACATCTTCGAGGCCTATTTTCCATATTTTCAATTTTCCGTTTCAGTCCTGATCTTGCAGAAGCTGTTACGGCCAGATGGAGATGAACTTGGAGAAACCAAAGGAGGTTTTTGTCCATAACATGTACATATACAATAACCTCTTTCATTTTTCACCCAGGTGTTATCATTCAAGAGAAAAACACGTCTGTTCGGACCATTTTTTCGCAGAAAACCGGTCTGTCTTTCATGGCAGAAAGCTCCAAATTTTGTAGGAGTGGTGGCTATTTTTGGCCGAGGTAGTTAAACTGACTTCCAAAACTTATTGGGATGATCTATCCTATTTATTCATATGATTTTAATGTAAAATTGTTCGACCTGTGGAAAGATTTTGGCCCTTTTTGGCTGGACTGTGGGCCTTGTTACTTCAGGAGGTTTCTCTGTAATTTTGGAATGACAAATAAGTGATGGAGGAAATGATTTACAAGATTCTCGTGTAGTAGTGTTGGTGGTGTGTCCCTTGTCTGTTTTTAATTATCTTTCTGCTATCATTCAAGCATTTTCATTTCTTATTATTGAAAAACAGTTAATGGAGAAGAATTTATGCGTGAATACTCTTTGTCCAAATTTTTCAATAATATTTATGTTTTCTTCTAAAACTCAGTCTATGAATTCTTAACTACTCATTTGCTCAATTTTTCCTCCCCCTTTTCTTCCTCAAATCAACACCCTTTAAACTTGATTCGATCCAACAGTTGTTACTATCTTGCCCTGTGGAGACATTTACCTCTAGATTTGATTTGATCATTGTCTTATAAACCAACCCCATAGCCCAATGGTAATCTGAGAAACTCGTCAACCACATACTCATCTAAATATTTTCAAAAACCCCAACCCATACTTTCATAGCTAGCCTAATATCTATTAAAACAAATCTATATCATACAGAGAGATCCCTCTCTGAGTCTTGGAGGGCTAGATCCAAGACTCGAAGTGGTTTTGATGTTGCCTCTGTGACTGCCTTACAGCCTTGGGCAAATTATAGAGTGCTAACAGAATACAGGTGGCATGAAGCCCGTGGGATCTCACTGCGAGAAGTCCCGAGGTATTGGCATTAGGATTCGCAAGTCACAAAGTGCCGAGAGCCGAGGTTCGTGTGGACGCGTGGCAGAGAATAAGGTGGGACCGCACAACCGATGGGTGGACACACGTTGCTTGGAGATAGGAGTCAACACTTCGTTGAATTATCGCATCTCGGGAACTCGCGGAATAGGAGGGTGAAAGCCCGACGGTTCAACCTGCGAGGTTGCGAGGTTGCGAGAGGCACTAACATTTAAGCCTAGCCCACTGTTGCATGTGGTGAGGGCACTAGTAAAGGAAGGAGCTATACTCGTATCACCAGATCGGGTATCATAAGATTTGAAAGGAAAAGTTGGAGGCTTTGAGTCACGAACTCACGAGATAGCAAGATTTAGCTGATATCCCGGTAGTAAAGGGGAGACCTCGGGGAAGATTGTTGTGGGTGCAGATTTCTCGATAGGGAAATAGAAGGACCTTGGAGTTATTTGGGCTGAGAAGAAGAAGATCCTATGAGAGCGAACGTGCCTGGGTGGCGCACCCCTGCGTCACTCCCTCACACTCCTATACATGGTAAGACATAGGCATGGAAATATTTAGACATCACAAGGCATGGAAATACTTATCCCCCCTCTCTTTCTCCCTCTCGTCACTCTCACATTCTGTCTCTACTGACATGCAACATCAACACTTATTTGTGAACTCATTATTACCACACTTGAAGTCTCCTTTGAGACAATAGAAGTTCCAAAATCAGGCAGAGGCTCTATAAGAAGCCCTGCAACTAGAAGAAAAACAAAATCAGTAGACATATCCAATAATAGAGGAGTTGAAGGAGGATTTAAATAATCTGACATTTCAACTGAACCAGAATAAGGGAAAATAGAAAAGAGAATTTATTTGGTGTACGCTATGTAGGACAGAAGGACGTCATAAGAACGAATGTCCAACTTTTGTGCAGTACTTGGAAACAATGGTTCGAAACCCCTTTCCAATAGGAGGACCATGGTGTGATATCTGTAAGATGCATGGGCATGATCCATATCATTGTCCAATGATGCAAAAGTATAAGACAGTACCAAAAAGTTCATATTGCAATTTTTGCAAATCAGTGGGTCATGATGATAAGGAATATAGAACGTTGGAACTAATGAGAGAAAGAACTTCAAACACTTACAAGACACAAGTAGAAATGATGGCAGGGAAAGATGCACCTCATTTCAACGAGGTGCCACCAACATTCAACCCAACACAGTTGAAGTACAAAAATGCACAGTCGTAGTACAACAATGCATAACCGTAGTATAACCCTATGCAGTATAACCAGGTACCCCAATACAATGCAGAGTGAAGAGATCGAGGTGCTTACAGAGGTGGAGGACGAGGGAGAGGAGGATTTGGGCGAGGCAGAGGGTGAGTATTATGCCATAAATTCCAAAAACTAGGACATTATGAAAGGGATCATCCACTTCCACCTGCGACATGTATGCACTATCGCGCATTAGACCATGACACAGAAGACTTCCCAACACTCTTGGGAAAGATTCAAGAAAAAAGGAACCAGAACAACAAACATGTCCAATGGATTTTTACAGAAGCTAGAGATGATGGGAAAAACATCAATATAGTCACTCAAGGAGGAGCCAAGATAGGAGTTGATACAACAAAACAATATCTAGATCAACACCAATGGGTCAAGAAGAATATTGAGCCACAAAAGAAGTTGGATGCGTGGAAAGAAAATGAAACATTTAAGGAGGCCAGACAGGAGCTTCTCAAGCACAAAATTGCATCTACATCAGTTTCACAACAAAGTTAGGATCCACCAATATACAATATTCCATCTTCAATGGATCACACCAGTAAAGGACAACCTTTAGAGGAAGTAAGTACCATCAATACTTTTTTGCAATCTTGTTTTAAGTTGTTAAATGATCCATCATCTGTGAAGGTATTACAAAATATGATAGAAAGATGAAACATAGAGGTAGAACGTAAGTTAGGGTAGAAAACATTCAATTGTCTCCATATAAGAAGAAGGACAAGTAGGGAATTTAAGCTAAATGCCAACATTGGGGACTTCATTATGGGAGACATTATACTGGATTTAGGCTCTGAAGTAAATGTATTTCCTAAGAAGACATGGAAGTGTATGGGGGAACCCACATTAGGCTATTCACTTGTCTAGTTGAAGCTAACAAATCAACACAGAGTGCTACCAATTTGAAGGATGAAAGGTGTGACAGTAGATTTGGATGGATTGTGCGCTATGACATATTTTGAAGTGATGGAGATAGTAGATGGCACAACACCTTACCCAACATTTCTTGGATTGGATTGGGAATTTGATAACCAAGTTGTGATCAACCTAAAGACAAGGAAAATGACTTTTGAATTAGATGAATATAAAGTTATTGCACCATTGGATTCTTCAGAAGAAGAAAGGTTTGTAGAGGTGTATTGTTTGGATATGGAAGAAATAAACCAGTTATACAGAACCACTACACGAGAAGAAGATTATGCCAACCCAATTATGGATGGGGTACTTAGTTGGATAAGAATTAAATCATGTGTTTCGGAGTTAGACACAGGTTTTGAGAATTGGTAGCAGCGACTACATGGAGTCTCCACAAGGAGGTGCACAAGAATATACTGTGCAGTAAGGTGGGTTCGTACAGAGATAAGGAAACCTCCCAATTTTCATGGGTTGAACGACTTAGAGGAATTCTTGACAAAATATGAGGAGGAAGTGTTGGAAAATCATAGGTTGTTATCCTTGGATATTTCACTCAAGGAAACACCTGCAAGATGGTGGGGTGCGCACAAAGAAACAATTCAAGACTGCTATCAGTGTAAATGACTATTGTGTATTAGATTTGGCACAGAATAGGGGAGCACTACAGTGCAGAAGTATGATGGGAGAGAAACACCAGTCGAGCACCTAGAGAAATGAAGAACACAACGGTGGATGAAACCACCAAAGAAATGGTCTCATCACTTCATTCATAAAATTGAAGGGATCCCGTGGAACCGGTACATAAACTAGGAGATGTGCAAAGGCACAACAGAATGGATAGGATTACAAAAGAATTTTGTAGTAACCTTCTCATTCGAGCATGAGAACCCCAAAATTGATTCAACATTAAAGTTTATAAGGGGAGTGATATATTTTTATGAACCAGAGGTCGAAATCATAACATAATATCAACAACAAAACAAACAGATAGTCAAAGAGTTACTCTCATGTTATCATGTCGAGGAGGAAGCACCAGATGAAGATGATCTACACAATATTCAGATCACCGATATTGAAGGAGAGAGAGAGGTGGAAGGTCCATATCTGGAGTTAGAGTCATTTGTTGCACCGATCAAAGTTAAGAAATTAAACATTGGCATGAATGACCATCGTAAAATGGCAAGCATTGGAGACTACTGGGATGAGAAAACATTAGAAAGGATAACAAAGTTATTGCACGAATACAGTGACATGTTTCCAACAACCTTTACAGAGATAAAAGGCATAGCAGGGGAGCTAGGTGAGATGAAGATACCCCTAAAAAATAGAGGCTAGAATTTTAAGACAGAGACGTTATAGGATGAATCTAGTGTATAAGAAAAAAGTGAAAGCATAAATTGACCGAATGTTGGAAGCTGGCATCATAGAACCAGTAGAGGAATCTGAATGGATTAGTCCCATGGTAGTCTAGGAAAAGAAGCAATGGGGGATAAGGATTTGTGTAGATTTGAGGAAACTCAATGATTCTTTCTTACATGATCCTTTCCCTACCCCTTTTATAGATGAGGTCTTGGAGAATGTGGGAGGCCAAGAAGCATATTCATTCAAAGATGGATTATTAGATTACCATTAGATCAAAATAGCTCCAAAGGACATATATAAGAATAATTTTGCTACATAATGGGGATCCTACCAATATACAGTCATGCCCTTTGGATTGAAGAATGCACCAACCATGTTTTCAAGGGTAGTAATAGTTGTTTTTAAGGAATTCATACATCAGTTTCTAGAACTATATCTGGATGACTAGACTATGTATAGTCTTTTGAAAGACCATGTAGAAGTTTTAAGACTAATGTTGGAAATATGCAGGCAATGTCAGATATCATTAAACATCAAGAAATGCACTTTTTGTACACCTTTTGGGATGTTGTTGGGATATATAGTGTGCAAACAGGGCTTACTGGTTGACCCTACCAAGATTTTTGTTATTATGAACTTACCACCACCAAAGTTAGTGCGCCAATTAAGAGCCACAATAGGACTTACAGACTACTATAGGAAATTTATAAAGGGGTATGCAGATTAATTCACCGATGGAAAAGTTGTTAAAGAAGGACACCAAATTTTAGTGGAATGAGGATTGTCAACAAGGATTGGACACTCTAAAGGAAAATATGGTGACAACACCCATATTATGTTTCCAGATTGTGAAAAGACATTTCATCTGCATCTAGATGCATCAAAAATAACACTTGGAGCAATTCTAGCCCAGCCAGGAGCAAGGGAATTAGATCATCCTATAGCCTTTACAAGCAATAAGTTGTCAGAATATAAGAAGAATTATGACACAACATAAAGAGAAGTCCTAGCCATGGTTTACGCACTTCAAAAATTTAGACATTACTTATTGGGAAAGCATTTTAAATTTTTCACACATAATTCTGCCCTTGAATATCTAGTCAACAAGCTAGTTTTGAGGGGGAGGATATGTAGATAGTTGTTATTATTTCAAGAATTTGATTTTGAAGTAATGGTCAAACCAGGGAATATGAATGCAGGGAATGATCACTTTTCAAGAGAAACCAATGGAGAAGTACCTACTAACTTGGAAGACAACTTCCCTGATGCATAGTTATTTTCATTATAGGTAGTTGATGATGTAGGAGCATCACCATAAATGTTTAATGAGGCAAGTGGAGGACATATCAACATTCAGCGCGTACATTCAAAATGTTTTGGATTACAAGAAGAGAATGTCATTTACTATTTTGAAAGTATTGAAATCAAAATCCCTTTCATTTTTTGAGGCAAGAGCCATTGTAAACAATCCATGAGATTGTAAATTCTTTAATGCTTAAGGGATTGTACAGATTTTGAGCACCAACTCATATATATATTGTAAATTCTCATTTAATCGTAATAAGCCTTAGTGGTAGAGTTATTTAATTATGATGTGAACGCACTAGAGTAGTGGGAAGGAAGGCTTGAGAATCCCCTCCATGTATAAATGTATGTAATCTATGCCCAAAAGAGGTTATTGAAGTTTATTTTCTATTTAGTTGAAGAAAAGAAGTTGAGATTTGTAAGAACTCTTTGCAAATGTTTTTTTGAAGGACTATAATAGAGGAATATTGATCTCAAACTCTGAGTTTCCATATCTATGAGTTAATTGGGTAATGTTGTGTTATTTTCTTTCTATTTTTTATATGCCTATGTTTGCATTTCATGATTGAATGAATGAACCTGTAATGTTCTATAAGTTTCAATTGTTTCTCTTCTAAAAAATTGGTTCAAGGAGTGCACAGTGGCCATGCAAGCTGGAGTGTGAAGGAAAAGTACTTCAGATTCATTTTCTTAGGAGATATAGCGTGAAACTTTGAGAGTGAGTGAAAGGAGTGAACACATACGCGTATGGGTATAAAATATCAAGAATACTTGTACAAGGTGTGCATAGGGCTAACACTTAGTCAAGTGTTGAAAGAGTCTCAAGGAAGATGGGCGCAAGAAGTGCACAGGAGGATTTTCTAAAAATCTTCAAGTTTCAAGTTTCAGTGAAGCATAAGGTGTGTGTCGGAGGTGTGAATCACTTGGACTGACAAATATTAGGATGGATAGAGAACATAATCCTTTCAAGGAATAACCTATTTATTTTCAAGGTTGAGTCGACGATATCCTCTTGAGGAGGATTGAAATATTTCTTAGTCGTCAGATATGGAAAAATAGTGTGGGTGATATCCCTTGAATTCCTTCAGACTTCATGTATTCAGAAGTTTTTGAGTGTGTTTTGTGGAGGAGACAAGTTTCCTAAAGCCCTAGGATCCAAATTAGTGAATATGGATCGTCCATTAGTGAGGAAACATGTGTGCAAATCCAATGTGTTTCGGAAGCCTGACTATCCAGCAGGTTTGAAGTGTTGAAGTGAGAGAACGAGAATTCCCTGAAGCTCCAAAGTAGAGAGAATACTGGTCGTTAGCACCATATCCACATGTTGGAATATTGGTAGTGATTCGAAATTCTGACAATCTAGGAAAACAGAGGTATAAGGTGTTTTAATTTGAGAACTTCTGAAGGCAAAGAGACTAGAGTATATCTCAACCATCATTGGAGAAGGACACGTGGATAGTAGATCCAACCCTCACCAATTCGACGTTCGACAATTTTGGAGTGTGTTATTGCAGAGACCCATGAAGGCTCGAAGCCCAAAGAGGATCAATATCGCCCAACCGTAAGGATGCATGGACTGTTGATTGAGACCCCTTCATGAGTTCACTAGTTTGACGATCCAGAGGGTTGTGTTTGTTAACCTCTTGGAACTCTGGAAGCCCAGAGTCTCATAGAGGATCATAAGCATTGGTTTCTTGAGAGGTGTGTGTCGTTGATCTGGGATCCCTCCAGAGGTTTTCCAATTCGACATTCATTTGATTTGCATGGTTGTTAGGTCAGGACTCATGAAGCCTGGAGTCCCGAAACCCCTGTGTACCATTGATTTGTGGCGCTTAATGAGGACTATCGATTCCTCCCTCTGTTCGATTGTCTGCGAGTTCAACATTCGGGAGGAACGTTGTTTGTTGTTGTTGGAGCTCTTGGAACTTGGAGCTCTGAAGTCCCAAATTCTTCGCTAAGTTCAAAGATAGCCCATGGTTTTGGCCAAGGTCATGTGGAAGACTTCGTTGGAGTATTAGGACCCTTGCGAACATGATTTTGTGTGTAGGGAAAATGGAAAAGGCTTGTGGAGAAGGAATTTTATGGTTCAACAAGATCTCGAGAGATGATTAGGCTCGTTAGTGTGAATGATCCTTAGACCGATAGGTTGCACAATCCCAGGAGGTGGTGGGGGTTTTCATCAAGTGGTATCAAAGGTTGAATTAAGCTTTGTGTGAAAGAAGATTTGGAGCCATGCCACCGAGAAGACACAGAGATAGACCAGTGGTCAATGCTTCCATGGAGAAGGCAATGAGACAACTTCGTGCGAGGCTGGACGCCATGGAGATAGTTCAAAGAAGAGCACATGATGTGAGTGACATGAGTTAAAGTGAAAATGAAGATGTCAAAGAAGAAGAAGTTGTAGGAGAAAAAGCAACAGAGGGGTGATTGTTGAGAGTTGTTGTCAAGCTGGGAACCAGAGAAAAAATAGAAGTCCCAATGTATGAAGGTAATTTAAACGTAGAATCATTTCTTAACTGGGTAAGTGATTTATACAAGTACTTCGATTATGAAGAGATTGATGATGAAAATAAGGTCAAGCATGCAGTAACCAGATTGAAGGGACATGAAACCTTATGTTGGGATGAATTGAAAGTTGTCAGAAGAAGCAAAGGTAAGTCTAAGACCAAGAATTGGCATAGGATGGTAGCTAAATTGAAGGATAATTTCATACCCAAGGATTACTAGTTAAATATGTTCAAGAAGCTACAAAATATGAGACAAAAATGTTTTTCAGTGAAAGATTACACCGAAGAGTTTTACAAGCTGAACATGAGAGCAATACATAGGGAGAATGATGAAGAAAAGGTTTCCAAGTACATTAATGGCCTGAGATATGAAATTTAGGATGATATTAGCATGATTACAATGATAACAATGGACGATGCTTATCAGTTATCCCTTAAAGAAGAGGAAAAGTTGGCAAGGAAGTAGAGTCAACAAAATAGAGGAAAGAGTCCTAACATAGGAAGATAAAACGCTAGAGAAAAGTTCTAGAAGCCCAGAAAAAATACAGAAGATATCACAACGAGACATAGAGAGGAGGAAGTTCTATAGGAGGAAACTATGTATGAGGACCCTCTTTTCCTAGAGGAAGAGGAAGAGGCGGAGGAGGAGAAGTGAAGAGTTATGCCTATGGAAAAATAGGACACATGTCTTTGGAATGTCCCGAGAGGAAGAATACAGGAGGTGGATAAGCTCATGTTTCTGAAGTGTAGAAGAAGAATGTGGAGACAAAGATGAAGGAAGAATGAGCGGAATAAGGAATATCACTCATGATCAAGAAAGTACTCATGAAGCTAGAGAAATAAGCATGCGAACCAGTCCAGATGAACAATTTGTTTAGAAATTATTGCAAGACGAGAGATAGGGTATGCACTTGGTGAAGTACTGATAAATTGGTATCCACGGAAATGGTGGAAAATATTAAGCTGGAGATGACTGCACATACAAATCCTTACAAGGTGTCGTTGTTGCAGAAAGGACATCAAGTCATGGTAAGTCAGCAATGTAAAGTTGAATTTAAAATAGGTGGTTATAAATATGAAGTTCTATGTGATGTTATACCCATGGATGCTTGTCATGTTCTATTGGGAAGACCATGGAAATATGAAAGGAATGTCATACATGATGGGAGAAAGAACACTTATACCCTTGAAAAGAATGGGTGTAAGCATATGTTGTTACCCATAGAAGATACATGAGTCAAAGATGAAGCTAGTCCAAGTATACTTCTCATGAGTGGGAAGGAGCTCTTGAAATAAGTCAAGAAGGAACAAGAAATACAGTTTGTTATTATAGGTAAGATGAAGTTCATCCTTGCAAGAACTTCTATGAATGATTTTCCTGTAGAAGTTCAGGACTTATTAGATGAGTTTGTTGATATTGTGGTGGATGAGTTAACTCACTCTTTACCACCCATTAGGAGTATCAGTCACCATATCGACCTTATTCCAGGAGCAAGTTTTCCAAATAAAGAAACATACATATTGACCCCTCAAGAGAATCAAGAGGTCAAGAATCAAGTCTGATAATTGTTGGGTAAAGGTTTGATGAGGGAAATTTTTAGCTCGTGTGCCATACCAACTGTTTTGAGTCCAAGGAAGGATGGAGGTTGGAGAATGTGCACATATTTTAGAGCCATCAACAAGATAACCATCAGGTATAGATTCCCTTTACCCGGAATGTATGATTTAATGGATTGTTTGAGTGGAGCTACTTATTATTCCAATATAGACTTGAAGAGTGGTTATCATCAAATAAGTTTGAGAGAGGGATATGAATGGAAGACAACATTCAAGACAAATGAAGGATTGTATGAGTGGCTTGTTATGTCATTTGGCTTAACAAATGCCCTGAGTACGTTTTGATGAATGAAGAAATCAAAGACTTTATTGGTAAGTTTTTGATTTTTTGTTTAGATGATATCTTAATCTTCAGTTATACTGAAGAGGATCATTTGAGACATTTGAAAATGGTGTTGAAGAGTTTGCAGTGGGAGAAGTTGTTGGTGAATTTGAAGAAGTGTTCTTTTATGAAAATAGAACTTGTATATTTGGAGTTCGTAATATATTAAAATGAATTGAAGATGGATCCAGAGAAGGTGAGGGAATAATAGATTGGCCTTCTCCAATAAGTGTGTTTGAATTAAGAAGTTTCCATGGATTGGCGAGTTTTTACAGGAAACCCATCAAGAATTTCAGTCGTATTTTTGCAACCATACTGGACATCCTAAAGAAAGAGAATAAATCTTTTAATTAAACAGAGGAGGATGAGAATGGATTTAGAGTGTTAAAATAAAAGATAACGGAACAACCTGTTTTTGTTCTGCCATATTTTAAGAAGAATTTCCAGGTTAAATGTGATGCTAGTGGAGTGGCCATTGGCGCAGTTTTAAGTCAAGACAATAATCCTGTTGCTTATTTAAGTGAGAAGTTGAATGATGTTAAGAGGAAGTATTCCACATATGACAAAGATTTTTATTTTGTGATAGAAGATTTGAAAAAGTGGAGACATTATCTTATTCCAAAAGATTTTTTTTTATATACTGACAATCAGGCTTTGCAATTTATAACCAGACAAGAGAAATTGAAACAGAGACATGCCAAATGGGTAGAATTCATGAAGAATTTTACTTTTTTTATTAAGAACATTAGTGGAAGCGCTAACAAATTTGTAGATTCTTTGAGTAGGAGATGTTTGATCTTGCAAGAATTTGAGGTGGAGACATTGGGGTTTGAAAACCTCAAGGAGATGTATCAAGAAGACCCTGATTTCAAAGAATCTTATGAAGCATGTGATAACCCTTTTTTAAGGGAAAAAAATCAGTGGATGGAGTATCTAATCCAAGGTGAAATTTTGTTCAAAGGAAGTCAGTTGTGTATCCTGAAATGATCAATGAGGAATAATTTGCTAAAGGAAAAGCATAGTGGAGGTTTGGTTGGACACTTTGGCCATGATAAAACGTAGGCGTAGTTGAATTATTCATATTATTGGCCAGGTATGAGGTTCGATGTGAAGAAATTTGTGGATAGATGCAGAATCTACAAATATGCTAAAGGAAAGCAGCAAAACACTAGATTGATCAACCATTGCCTATTCTAGACGAGTCATGGGATGCTATAAGTATGGACTTTGTTTTGGGATTGCCAAGTAACCAGAGAGGAAATGATTCAATATTTATGGTGGTTTATAGATATTCGAAGATGGAACATTTCATACCATGTCATAAAACCAATGATGCTACCCACATAGAAAATTTTATTTTCAAAGAGATTGTGATATTGCATGGGTTTCCCAGAAGTATAGTTTCAGAAAGAGATACTAAATTTGTGGGACACTTTTGGAGGACTTTGTGGAAGAAGATGGGGGTGATTTTTAATTTCATTTCAACATATCATCCTCAGACAGATGGACAAAATAAGGTAGTGAATCAAATTTTAGGGAACCTGTCAAGAAGTTTGGTCACTGGACATAACAACCAATGGGATCAAATTATACCCCAAGCAGAGTTTGCATATAATGAATCACTGAATAGAAGCATTGGTAAGAGTCCATTATAGATAGTATATGGGATGCATCCAAGAGGAATTTCTGAGTTAAGAGACTTGGGACAAGATGAATTCCAAAGTGGAGGAGCAAAGGATTTTGCTGTAGATATGTAGAAGTTACATTATCAGATCAAGGGACAACTAAAGAATAGGACACCAATCTCACTAGAGAAGAATAGACTAGAGAAGAAGAGAGGTAAACTTTGAAATTGGAGATAAGGTTTTGGCACATCCAAGGAAGGAGATATTTATGAAAGGGAAATATAACAAATTGAAGATGAAAAATATGGGACCTTGCAAGATCCTCAGAAAATTTGTTGCAAATTATTATGAGATTGAGTTTCGAGAGGACATTGGAATATCGCCAACATTCAATGTAGCAAACTTATACCCTTACCAGATGAATGATTCAGAAGGGATAGATGGTCATGAGGATATTCAATGGAATCAGGAGATGCCCGTAGTAGAGAAGCCACAGATAGAGAACATTATAGATCATAGGATTGCTAAGAAGAACAGAAGAAAAATTTATTATGAGTATATGATTAAGTGGAAAGATCACCCTGCAAAAGATGCCAGTTGGATAATTGAAACTGATAGAAGCATGGAAAGACAATGTAGGAGCTCATGGAAAAGAGTCCATGAATATTTTTGTTCAGAGGAGTATGCTGTAGGAGCATTGCCATCAATGTTTAATGAGGAAAGTGGAGGACAAATCAGCATCCAACACATGCATTCAAAATTTTTTGGATTCCAAGAAGAGTGTGTCATTTACTGTTTTGAACGTATTGAAATTAAAATCCCGTTAATGTTTTGGGGAAAGATCCATTTTAAAAAATCCATGAGATTGTAAATTCTTTAATGCTTAAGGGATTGTACATATTTTGAGCATCAACTCATATCTATATTGCAAATTCTCATTTAATCATAATAAACCTTAGTGGCAGAATTCTTTAATTATGATGTGAAATCACTAGAGTAGTCGGAAGGAAGGCTCGAGAATCCCCTGCATGTATAAATGTATGTAATATATGCCCAAAAGAGGTTTTTGAAGTTTATTTTCTATTTCACTGAAGAAGAGAAGTTGACAGATGTAAGAACTCTTTGTAAATGTTTTGCTGAAGGAATATAGTAGAGGAAGATTGTTCTCAAACTCTAAGCTTTCATATATATGAGTTAATTGGGTAATATTGTGTTATTTTCTTTCTGTGTTTTATATGCATGTGTTTGCATTTCATGATTGAATGAATTAACCTGTAATGTTCTATAAGTTTCAATTTCTTCTCTTCTGAAACACTGGTTCAAGGAGTGCACAGTGGCCACGCAAGGAGTGTGAAGTCTTAGCAATCTGTAATTTTTCCAAGGCTGTGGAGGAAATCACATAGGTAACATCAAACCAATTGGAGTTCTAGATCTAGCCCTCGAAGACTCAGAGAGGGATCTCTCTATCTGATATAGCTTTGTTTATAATAGATTTTAGGTTAGTTATTACTGTACAAAGGTTTTGATTTAAAGAATTGGGTAGGGGCAGAGAAGAGGAACCGTTGGGATATGGAGTCACAACAAAAAAATAATCAAAATCCATTTTCAATAGGATAATATTGCAGGGAAAGGTAGAAAAATCATTTGATTTTTTTATTTAAATGAAATGGGACAGAAGAAAAACAAAGAATGCAATTAAGATGAAGAGCAATTGAGAATTCTTTAGCTGAAAATCAAATGAAAACATGAAAATTATTCATAGTCAAAACAGAGTGTATCTTGCAACAAATTTTGTTTTATAACTCCCGCAAATAATCCAGAGAGAAAAGGTATGTAAAAAGAGAAAAAAAATTTACTAATGAGAGATGCACATCACCAGTCAAATTAATCACAATAATCCTCCAACATAGCACTATATTATTTGGAAAATGAAAACATGATCACAGTGAGCCACATTACAATGTTGGTCTTCTGCTTCTCAAATCTACAATATCATACACCCCTTAACACATTTAAATTACAAAAAATTATACAAAATACTCTCCCCCAGGCTCAGGAGGTCGAAATCAACAACCTGGCCAAAGATAGAAACAAATCCCTGAAACTTTTGAAATATCTGCCATGAAAGATGGGTTGAACTGCTGAAAATCGGGGTCAACTCAGATGCTTGTATCTCCCACAATATGATATATTTGTAAAAACGGAAAGAGGTTATTATATATGAGTCTGTATTTAGAAAACCACTCTTCTGGTTTTTCCAAATTCATCTCAATCTCTCCAAAACAGTTGTCGCAAGATCATGACCAAAACCAAAAAATTGGAATCCTAAAAAATAGGGCTCAGAGATGGCTTCGATTCTCCCAAATGATGAGACTTGGGTAAAATGTGGGAGAGGTTATTGTTATTCATCCTATTGCGGAGAAATAACTCTCTTATTTTTTCAAAGTTCCTTTTGGTTTGCCTGGAAACACTCTCAGAACACAGGTGGTCAAACTGTGCAAAAAAACCAGTTTTTTATTTTGGGGGAAGGTGGTTTTTGGAGGGGAAGGTGGTATTATGGACCCCCCTAGGGTAGTAAGTGGTACCAAGGGGGGGTCCACCACCACCTATTGGTGACATGTGTCCAAGGGAAAACCTCTTTTCCCGGACCCTCCTTTTGGTTGAGGGATGTAGGGGAGGGGGGGGGGTTGGGATATGTGGAAAGGTGTGTGGGTTTAGAACTTAGGTTAATTTTTAATTTTTTAATTAATTTGTTTTTTGTTTTATTTTATTTTGTTGATTTATGTTTTGTTTTTATTCATTTTAATTTTTATTTTTAATTTTTTGTTTTATATGTTTTGTTTTATTATTGTTTATTATATGTATTTTTTTATTTGTTTTTATTTTTAATATTGTTTGGGTTTGTTTTTAATTTAATTATTTAATTATTTATGGTTTATTAGTTACAAACATAGGTGTTTATTAATTATTAATTACTTAGTAATTAATTTATTATTAACAAGCCTAACCTAGTTTTACTAATCTAACTACAATAATCTACTTAGATGAACTTTTTTAAGCTAATTAATATGAACAATGTCACTAACCATTTATTATTAACCTATTTTTTTTATCCTAAGCTTGTTTATTCATGCGGGCATGAAAATGGCGGAAGGGTGAAGAAATTGAAGATGAGGGAATGAAGGGTTCAATAGGGTGATGAAGGATCAGGTGAAATGTATGGAGGGAGAAGTGAAATTAACCGAGCCCAACAAGCCATATATCTTCATCACGAGAGAAATTCCAAATAGACAGTTGAAGAATCAAATCACCTATGATTATAGGACCCCAACATAGGCTCCACCTGGGGATGCTAGCTCTTTCAAGAGGTGACAAGAACCACATAACTTTGAACTTGCCGACCAATGATTTATCCATTGGGATGATCCCAAAACTTTATTCTACAACCTGTACATGTTCTGATCTTTCAACTGAAACCAAATCAAACTGAATATTGAAATTTGAAATTGAGATTGAAAAATTGTTGAAAGGGATGCTTAAAGAGCTGAGCTTATTTTCACACTTCTACCTACCCTATACTGTTGAAAAATATCTTGAATCAAATAATACAAAAATGCCAATGAATCCAGTCAATTAGCTTTTGAAACAAGTGGATTTCTTGACTTCTTGTTAGCACAATCAAAAGGAAAACTTGACCTTTTGTCCACGGAGTCAAAAATGCAAAGTGTAATGGCCACTGCTGAAAACACATGATTGATCTTTTATGCTCAAAACATCTTCCATGTAGTCTTCTATGGGATTAGGAAATGCATGACCTATTTCTTGACTTTCAACAAATTTATGTTCATAATTGGGTATGGCACATATTTGTTGTACCTTGTTATACAGTTCCTGATATGGCTGCAAATTTTTTGTTGAACTTTGAAATGAGGCTCCTGCAGAAATAGACCATGAAAGAGACTGCCTAATCATGTCTATATCATAACTGCTTTTAAGCTCATAATTGGCAAATGAACCATGACTTTGACAACACAAGTAATCCAACACATCAACTATTGGATCTTGCATGGACTGAGATGACTGTTTTATTGATTCCAATACAAATTCTTTATTTTTTGTGTGCTTATCATCCATGACATGATTAAACATTTTCTTCAAAAACTGAAATGAATTGAAGGTTAATGGTATAGAGTTGTAATTCATTAATTCATCTTTTGTTTGAAGATCAATGTAACTTAGGGGTTGTAAATTTGGATCAATATCAGCTTCTATGTCATCAATGACATCTCCCACTGATTCATCATAACATTCTCCATGCCTACTATTGACAATTTTCTTATAGTTTTCTCTCATAAACTGAAATGAAGAGAAACATAAGGCAAAAGACTTTCCACTTACTTTGAGATTTTCTACATTTTCCTCGTTGTTGTCATTATTTTTTTGCAGAGGATGATTGTCATATTTGATCTATAACTAAGTTTCTTCCTTCTCCCAAAAGCATACCATTGGTTTATTTGAGGAGTCAACATATATTTCAACCACATAATCATCATCATATTGATCATACTTGGGTAGATTATCTAGGTAAGAAATGTCATCACACATGCACATCATATTAGTTGGTTGTTCCTCTACAAGTTGAGTTTGAGTCTCATATGTGACCAGATTGTGAATTGAAAACATAAATTAATAATTTTCTAGTTTATGATACCAAGGGTGAGATGCAAAAGTCCTGGGAAGAATGACCCTTTGTTTCTCTGCGATTAACGAAACATGGTGTCTTTGAACAACAAGTTTTTCTCTTATGAGAATCATGTGCAACGTTTCTTCCATTGTACTGGCTAGAATGTCTAGCTTCACCTTTGAGGATGTCATATGCTCCTTTTATTTGTTCTTTATGTATTTTGCCTCCAACTTTGACCTTTTGATCAACAAATGGGCTTCCACACTTATTGCACTATCTTGCATTTCTTTGAGTGTTGTGGTGTTTCTTTCCCTCAACTGAAATGCCATTTCTGGATCAAAGGCATCTAGATAGTGTAAGAGAGATAAATCATAAGGAGGTTTTATATCAACATGCATTTAATGCTAGACTTGATTGAATCTAGCTAAAAATTGTTGCATTGTTTCTCCTCGCTGTCTTTTCAAGTGATAATATTCTTCCAAAATGAGAAGGGATTCCTCTTGATCACCCATTGATCCAATTAAACTTTCACAACCTGATTAAGAATATTGATGCTTGCAGCTGGAAAATATTTATACCATTTCTTAGCTCTACTTAGCAAAGATAAAGCAAAAATCCTAATACTAACATTAATTTTTTCCACCTCAAAAAGGTCAACATAATTTTTAAAACCTTGAATGTGTTTCTCAGTAGTGATGTAGCCATATTATCCATCAAATATGGGAAGATATTTTAAGTAATTGGTAGGGAAATCATGGAGTATGGGAGGTAAGAAAAGAGGCTTGTATCTATCTCATATTTTTACAGGTGTAGGAGTATGTACAAGGATCATAACACTAGGCTTAACCTCTTGAGGCTCATCAATTTGAACATGCTTTTCATAAATTTTGGCAGTATCATCTGGATCAGGATCATGATCAGGGAAGAAATAATTAAAAATAAAACCTATCATATCTTAGATAAACTTCCACCTTAAATACATGATCTTTTAAGATTGTCTGGTCATGTTTCAGGTTCTTCCTACAGTGGAGTCTTTGAATTGGAATTGATCTAGAGTTGATTGGAGTCGCCAGGTGGATGATTCAACATTCTTGTGTTTGATCACTGTCCACCATCAATAATCAGATCTAGAACTTGATACACACTTCTGAAGAACAATCCCCAATGGAGTCTCCACTATGTTAGCACTCTGTAATTTGCCCAAGGTTGTGGAGACAATCATAGAAGTAACATCAAACCACTTGGAGTCATGGATCTAGCCCTCCAAGACTCAGAGAGTCCTCTCTCTGTCTGATCTATCTTTATTTATAATAGATTTTAGGCTATTTATTATTGTACAGAGGTTTTGATTTAAAGAATTGGTTAGGGGTAGAGAAGAGGAACCATTGGGCTATGGAGTCACAACAACAAAATAATCAAAATCCATTTTCAACAGGCTAATCTTGCAGGGCAAGGTAGACAACTCACTGTATTTTTTTTTATTTAAATCAAATGGGACAGAAAAAAAAGAAAGAAGTCAATTAAGCTGAAGAGAAATTGAGAATTCTTCAGCTGAAAGTCAGATGAAAACATGAAAATTATTCACAGTCAAAACAAAGTGTATCTTGCAACAAATTCTGTTTTATAACTACCGCAAATAATTCAGAGAGAGAAAATGTATGTAAACAGATAAATTGTTTTTACTAATGAGAGATTTGATAAAACATAAACAACAAAAACAACATGGCGTAAAAGGCTCATTAACCAATGCTAATTGTATTCACTCCAATGTTACATATTTATAGTACAATGGGTGATGCCACCTCATAGAGAGATTTGCTCTAGATCCTAAAATCATGTATGATGACTAGGATAGGAAATATTAACTAAATCATTAGTCATCACTTGACGATATATTACTAATATCCTAAATGAATAATACAAATATAGGTGGAAATTTAGACTTAGTGATTGGTAGAGGTAAGCCATAGTCTAACAATCCCCCCCTCAATCACAAGTCCAATCAATAATACCAGCAATACAACATAAACTGGTATCAATTCCAAGTCTTCATACTAAAACTTCTGTGTTGAGCCTCAATGAAGAACTGCCTAAAAAAACTGCCAGTCTAGATGTTGAACATGTTCATTTGAAATGAACTGGAAGAGAGCTGAGATATGGAAGTGAACAACTGCAATATCTGAACATTCCCTGATTGCTTGACAATTTGATCATTTTGCCAAGTATTTTAGCTAGAAGAATATGATGCCCTCTGCTAATTGGTGAACATGTAGTATCACCACTCTACTATCAGTGTATCACTGAAAGTTCTCTCTGAATGTGTGGTTTGGGATGACCACTGACCAATTGATACCATGTATCTAATAGTTTTTGGATAACCACTAACCAATCTTGACACTTTTAGGTGTCCAACAACATCCCAATGTATAATGTGTATGATTCAATTGCAATTCATTGAATCATAATCCTGTCAAAGCCTGCCATCTCTGGAAAATCTCACTATGTAATCATGTGAGCCAGGATGCATGCAATTTGTTCACTTAATGTAAACTCCAATCTGATGAGAGGGAACCAAGAGAAGTGAATCAACTTCTAGTCTAACACATCCCTGAAAATTCCTGACAACTCAATCAAATGCCAAGCTTTAATGCAGAAGGATCCTCTTGTCTTCTGCTAGGTCGAATGACCATCTATGTGAACCAAATGTTCACATCATTTCTCTCAAAATCAAAATCTATATGATTCAACTTAAACTTATTGAACCATAATTCTGCCAAAGTCTGTCATTTACAGATAGCAGTTTCCCATTTGGAAAATTTCATGCGCATATGGCATACTTGTTGTCGAAACTTTCAGTTTGACAACCATATTCAATTCCATCATCAATTCCCCCCTTTGTCAACTTAAAGGAGAGACCAGAAGTGGTTTCATGAACCATCATCACTGGAATTTTGAACTCCCCCCCTTAAGGTGCATGAGAGTTACATCATTGCACTCCCCCCTTCTATTCTCAAGAGAGTTCTATACTTGTTCCATTTGAGTACAACACAAAGTGGGCATGAATAAAAAACCACATATTATCTCATCCTGTGAGGGCCATGCTCGAAAGCTACGCCATAAGGGGACCACTTATGTGAGGTACAAAATTTTTATGTGATACAAGATTGGTCTTTACTCGAGATTTAATTCTTCGGCAAGACTTATATAATCGCTTGGTTGTTGATCACCAGTGCCAAGGATCAATCCACTCATAGTGAATTTTCAATCTTCCGGGTTTCTTCAGTGTTGAACATATTTATGAAGAATGGTTATGCTTGCCACAATGCTGGAAAGGATGGAGATCAAAACATTGATTATCCTTGTGACCAACTCGATTACAATGTTGGCACTTATCATTCTGATGTTGAACTTGAATAGGTGAAGTTGAAGCTTCTTGAAGGAATCCAACACTATGGAACTTGATTGGTTTGGAATAATCAGGAATATGAAAGGTAACTTCCTTGTCATATCCAAGTCTTGTTCTATTCTTGTTGTAGATGATTTCTTCCCAAGGTCTAATGATGGGCTTGGAAAGAGTATTCTGAACCTGTTGTTTTGAAATCTGTGGAAGTGGATTTACTGCATGTTGTTGCAACATTGAAAGGTTTTCTTCACTGAAATCAAAAGAAAACTCTTGAAATGTAGGTGAAATGTAGGTTCATGAATAGATTCAACTTCGTTTGAAACTGATTTTGAAGTTGTATCACTGTGTTGTTCCTTCAATGACTGTTGATCAAAAGAATCATCATCATCATCATCATCATCATAGAGAGGGTTGTGCTGAACAAAAACTAGTTCAGAACACTTCACTAGTTGTTTATTTTTTAGATCAGTCAACTCATCATTCAATAGTTGGGATAGAGATTGAAGAAGTCTAACTTTAGCTTGCATCACTTGCAAACAAGTTAGAACTGATTGAAGAGTTTCTTTGTTCAATATTATTGTGTTGTCTTCAGTGGTGTTTATTAGAGTGTTCAGTAACTCTAATAATTCGAGATTTCGAGCCATTTCAAAACACTAAATGAGGTATCCTTGTGCATGTAGATCCTAATTACAATTTGACTTGATAGAAGAAGGTTTATCTACAACTCGCTCACTTGAATCCCTCACCTGGAATTCATGCTTTCTTGAATTTGTTTCACACTTGCTTGCTTATACTTTCATGCTCACTTGAATTTTCTCACTTGAACTTGCTTCTAGGAATTTGAGGATGTCGGTTACCACCAAAAATGCATCCAAACTTGTGATTACAATGTTTTGAGTTTCAACTACTCATCCTTTTCAATTTTGACTCAAAATTACAATGAATCTTGGGTGTCGGGCTCAACCGAGAATGCACCCAATTACAATTGATTTTTACAATGATTTGAGTTAAACTACTCAACCTTGTCAATTTCAACTCAAAATTACAATAGACTCTTGGGTGTCAAGCTCAACTGAGAATTCACCCAATTACAAATTCAATTCAACTCAACTTGATCTCAACAAGACAAGTAAACTTACAAATACATTATTGCAAGTACAAATCAACTTGATCAAGTAATATTACAACAAACATTGTTTGCAAGTTACAATAAAAGTTGACTTCAAAGTTGAATTACTCTTCAAATTTGAATGTGTTGTCGATGCTTTTGAGTCTCATTCTCCTTTGATTATGATGTTGACTTGTTCATTGCTTTAGTATTTTTTGTAGATGCTTCATTTGCATTACTTTTGTTTGAATTCATGTGCATGAGTAACATTGTTCTTGAGCTTGTGTGTGTTGCATTAAATGCTAAAATTGTAAGTTTGTTTATGTCAAAATTAGACAGTAAACAATATAAGCCTCCTTGAAAATTTCACCACAAACATACTACGCGAGGTGTACCTAAGATCCCCTTATTCAATTTCGGGTGGATCTTGGACACAAGAGAAAAAATGAAACAATTTTATTATGAGTATCTCTCTTATGAGACCAAATACAATGGGGAAGCCACATCATATTTTCTCCTTCGCAATTCTTTGACAAACCTTTCAATTCATAAGATTTCACTTATGCTCTCAAAGGCTTAAGAAAAAAATAAATTTATTCTCAAGAAATGAGTGTCTTACAACCTCCCATAGAAAACTCAATTCATCACTCACTTCTCAAAATAAAATCCCCTTATGAAATATCACTCTTTCTTTTTTTTTATTACATTATGAAACATATTCATATATTTTTTCATAAATATAATAAAAAAAATTATTCTTTTGGCTTTACATGCTAAAATTAAATCTTTTAAAAATAACTTATTCCAAAAATAGCTTTTGGAAAAAAGAATAGCATGAGATGAGTTGGCAACATATCTTACCAAATTGAAGAGATTTTACCAAATGTTCTGCAATCCTTTCCATGATTTTTGTTGGGAAGTCGATTCTCTTCGTCACCTATTGTTGCAAATTGAATATGAAAATCTCTTTTTCACTGGACAAATCGCTAAAATGGAAGAGTGGATTGATCGATGGATTTACTTGATTGGTATATGGTTGAGTTGATTTCCGGAAGGACTTTGTGCCTTGGCTTATCTGATCAAATGTGATAAAACTTGCAATAGAGTTTTGTTGTAGATTGTTTGGGATTATTGATTCATGGAAAATATAAGTGGTCTTCTCTCTGTCACATAAAGAATATCAAAGCACCCATGTCTGGTTTCCAATCCTAAGGGGGTGAATTTGTTGTACATTCCCTTCTATGGAGTCCTCGATGTGATGAGATGGAACTTGAGGAAGAATATCAGTAGCTAGAAACGATATGAACTCAGCATGGATATTTTTAGATCTCAGATTCATATCTGCTCGGATCGAGGTCTTCTCTTCATCGAGCTTCTCTCGAGGGGCCAATCACATCTCCACTGCAATACATTCATTGACCTCTGCGCTATAGTGGAATATACTCTGCCAACTTGTGTCCTCTTCCCACTGTAATATTGAGGACACTCTGGCTATCGAAAATTGGAGGGGTTTCAGATTCAGTGTTTGCAACTCCTAGAACTCTGCGATCTATGTCGAGGAAAGTGCGTTCCCCTCCAACGAGCAGAATAGGCACCAAACGTCAAGAACTACGTTGTTCCATCATTTTTTTTTTTAAAATCTCTTCGTAAATGGTGAGAAGAACCACCGCCAGTTGAGAAATCTACTTGGCACCCACGACTTGGAGCCACACGGTGTTAGTGATAAACTCAGAGGAGGAGGTCGAGTTCTTCTCCCTCGCCTACCTCAACGTGCATGCCCAAACCCACTAGGTGATTGTTTGATTCGATGAAATCCATTGTGGTATTGAGAGATGCAAGACTTTTCTATCTCCTCTGATCTCGAGGGAATTCACCCTCTGAAGAAGATGCGAATTTGTGTGCCTATTTTGGCACTACTAAAAACATCAGTCGGAATAGACAGCACTACGCCATAACCTTTGTCTTTGCTTTGTGGCCTCTTCAATCTGTAGCCATATTTTCTCCTTTCTCCTGCACCTCTTCCAGCAAGGTGTTGCATACAACTAATTATTGGTGACTACTCATTTTCCCAGACTCTATGCGCACTTATGCTCCACGCTCAAAATAACTTGAAAAAATAACTCTCAACTTGAACCGGGCTATCTAGAATCTCCAGTCAAAATTGTAGATTCAAAACCCTCGCTCTTTGTTTGTGGTTACAACAGAATTGAAACTATACACTCATCAAATATTATCTTCCTCTCTACTCATATTCCTACCCCTAAGCACAAGTAGGACTATAGTCTCAGATTCTTATCCCCCTAGGGCTCTCCCGTGAGGGAGTCACACCTAGCCAAGCTCTCACACCAATTGATAAAACATAAACAAGAACAACAAAATGGTGGAAAAGGCTCATTAACCAATGCTAATTGTATTCACTCCAATGTTACATGTTTATAGTACAATGGGTGATGCCACCTCATAGAGAGATTTTCTCTAGATCCTAAAATCATGCTTGATGACTAGGCCAGGCAATCTTAACTAAATCATTAGTCATCACTTGAGGATATATTACTAATATCCTAAATGAATAATACAAATATAGGTGACAATTTATACTTAGTGATTGGTAGAGGTAAGCCATAGGCTAACAAGATTCTCATCAGCGGTCAAATTAATCACAAGAATCCTCCAACATAGCACTATATTATTTGGAAAATGAAAACATGTTCACAGTGAGCTACATTACAATGTTGGTCTTCTGCTTCTCAAATCCACACTATACTACACCCCTTAACACATTTAAATTAATAATATTTATAGAAAATACTCACCCCGAGGCTGAGGAAGTCAAAATCAACAACCTAGCCAAAGATAGAAACAAATCCCTGAAAATTTTGAATTGTCTTCCAT
Source organism: Picea mariana (assembly GCA_032191745.1). NCBI lineage: Eukaryota > Viridiplantae > Streptophyta > Pinopsida > Pinales > Pinaceae > Picea > Picea mariana. Next base: position 234,925 of record JASDQU010736624.1, read on the forward strand.
GAAAGATGGGTCGAATTGTTGGAAATCAGGGTCAACTCATACGCTTGTATCTCCAAAAACATGACATATTTGTGAAAACTGAAAGACAATATTGTATATGATCCTATCCTAAGAAAAAACCTCTTTCAGTTTTTCCAAATTCATCTCCATCTCTCCAAAACAGTTGTCCCAAGATCATGACCAAAACAAGAAAAATGGAATCCTGAAAAATAAGGCTCAGAGATGGCTTCGATTCTCCCAGATACTAAAACCTATGTAAAATATGGGAGAGGTTATTGTTCATCATCCTGTTTCGGAGAAAAAAATCTCTTGTTTTTTCAAAAATCCTTATGGTTTTCCTGTAAACGCTCTCGGAAGACAGGTGGTCAAACTGTGCAAAAACAACAGTTTTTTTTATTTTGGGGGAAGGTGGTATTCCGAACCCCCCTAGGGTGGTAAGTGGTATTAGGGGAG
>JASDQU010736624.1:240022-270040 GCA_032191745.1 Picea mariana
GGGGGGGGGGGGGGGGGGAGGGTCCGGGATATGGGGAAAGGTGCGTGGGTTTAGAACTTAGGTTAATTTTTTAGTTTTTTATTAATTTGTTTTTTTGTTTATTTATGTTTTGTGTTTATTCATTTTAATTTTTGTTTTTAATTTTTTGTTTTATATGTTTTGTTTTATTATTTTTTATTATATGTATTTTTTTATTTGTTTTTATTTTTAATATTGTTTGGTTTTATTTTTTATGTTTTGTTTTTAATTTAATTATTTAATTAATTATTGTTTATTAGTTACAAACATAGGTGTTCATTAATTATTAATTAATTTATTATTAACAAGCCCAACCTAGTTTTACTAATCTAACTACACTAATCTAATTAAATTAACTTTACTAAGCTAATTAATATGAACAATGTCACTAACCATTTATTATTAACCTATTGTTTTTTATACTAATCTTGTTTATTCATGCGGGTGTTATCACATAAACTTGTCAATGTCTTGTGAGTTGTGGTTTCTACCCAGGTCTGTAATTTTTTCTGTCTCTGCTCCTTTTGCAGACCTGATTGTAAATTTTTTCCTTTCTGCTTGTAGTTTTCATTTTGTCAGCCTTCATTTGTTTGATAGACCTGTTTTTCCTTAGAATCTTTCCTGAGAAGTATTGGCTCTAAACCTTTCTTTTTTCCCTAAAAACGATCTCTTTTATGTTTACCTTTATCACTGAGCCTTTGTTTTCTCGAGCCCTCAGTCAGTCATCCATGTGATTTCTCATAGGTCACATTCATGAGCACCAAGCGCAATACTTGGAAGCAGTTTGATGGGGACACAAATCAAGAGAGCGAGGAATATCAGTTTTCAATGAAAGAGATCCCTCAAGCAGATCAGATCGATGGCCATCGGGTGATCTAGACCATATAGTTCCACAAAGTATAGAAGACAAAGGTCTGAAATCGCGAGGCCCATCCTAGCTATTGATACTGGGAAGGAAGCGTGGCGCAGGATCAACATTTCACTAACTCCCAGGATGGAGCAGTCAAAGGGTTGAGTCATAAGGACTCGCGAAACGCGAAGTTGTAAAATAACCAAGGTCATCCATTCAGTGGGACACATGGTGCCAAATCTGAGCCATGGAGAAATCCATTTCGGCAAGGCGGAAGTGAGAAGTGTCGAAATCCCTAGCCCCAAAAAGTTGGTATGATATCGGTCGTCCGATGTAAAGAGACGTGTGTTGACTGATCTGGGTGGTCGCAAAATCGTGAGGTGCCTAAGAGTTAAGCTCATGGTCACAAGGTGGGGTCATATGGAAAGTGGAGCCAAAAGAAATATAAGCACCCATTCAAGCAACGGGCGGCTATAGTGTTTTAAGGAAATGATCGTGGTCGTCAAGTCCTAAGAAAGTTCGATCGTTGATCCATGTGGACTGTTTCACGATTTCGAGCATTGGGGCATTTGGAGTCAAGCGGAGTGAAAACTCCCGAAATGCGAAATATCGATATTTCATATGGATAAGAATGAGGTCACAATCCATGGTCATATGGTGCAGGGGAATGGAGCCACGCAGAAGATCAGAGCACCCAAGTTGGTCACAAAGAAGGATCCTTATAGCCTCGAGGCGCCAATTTTGACTTGAAGGAGTTGTGAGCTCACCTGGAGCATTCATGGGTGTCAAGCTTCGTCGTGTTCCCAATAAAAGTAGTTAATGAAAGTGGGAAAGGTAGTTGAAGCCTCGTTTCACCAAATAAATGATAAGCATGGAAAATATGGCAATGGAGGGTAGACTGTCACCCGAAAGTTCCCTATCATGCATTTTCTTGTTAAACCCATACCGTTATGATCTTGCGTCTGCCAAAAGAATGCGAGCACAGCCTTACAGAAGAAGATGTATATGCAAAGATTTGATTGTAGTAGCCAGGTCACACTCCCAGTGATGGCGAGCTGTTATGAGTATAAATACTTAGTTTTGATATTTTGTTATGGTCGATAGTAGAGCAAAGCTCCCATATTTTAAAGTCTTAATGAAGCTTCTGGTTTTCTGGCTATCTATCTGTATTTGATACTTCTTGTTTAATGACAGTCAACTTTCTTACTCCCTCTTTATTCCTTCTGATGCTAAAATATTTCATGAGTGACTGATTCACCTGAATTATTGTGACTGCATTATGATGGATGTTCGATTGTAGTGTTGTTATAATTCCTTTCATATTCTTTATGATTTAAACTCAAGAAGATATTGAGTTTAAGTTTTTTTTTTTTGGGCTCCTGGAAGTCCTGATGTCCATGACAAACCTCTACATCCTTCTCAACGAAGTCTTCCTTCTACTCACCCTCACTACAACCTACTAACTGAAGTTAAACTAAGACCTCATCTGCTTGTGCACATCAGTCCAGTCTTCTGAGTTCAGATGATATTTTCTTGAGATTGTGCCCATTTGACCTTTTATAACCAACCCGTGACATAAAATTTGGATGGGTATTAATATTACCTTTGTCGCAATCTAGAGGTGACTTCTAGTGCTAACATTTCTGGCGCCAATGTCGGGGACGAAATTGAAGATTTTCCCTAGGATTGAATGACAAAGCTTACTGATTATGAAGGTGCATCAAAACTTAGTACATCAAAGATTGCAGTTGTGCACCTGATGACTCCACTGTGGTGACTCCATTGACATGAATCCACTGGCGACTCCACTGTTTTAGTTGTGTCTTATAGAGGTAGACACACGAGGTCTACTCTGTAGTTTCATTTAGAAACACCTGAAGCTGACCCATAGAAAACTGTCAAAAAGGGAAAGGCCCTTCGAGAAGGTACTTCTACTGTTGAATCAGGTATTTTTGACAATTTTTACTGTCCCCCTTTAGAAACTCCAATATCTTCTTCTCATTTTCCTATCATATCGTCTGTTGGAGTTTCCCGAACTTTAAATTTTGGGAGTGTTCCTATTGAGTTTTCCCCTCCTAGTCTGGGATTGGAGGGAGAAATACTTGTCACTCCTCTCTCCCATGAAGTTGTACCTTGGTGTAGACCTAGGACCTTAGAAGAGTTTATTACCCTGGGCTTTACCACCCCTCCTCCTATTACTGTTGTTGCTACTACATAAAGCGAAGCCTATGTTCCCTCAATCCCTGAAGCCTTTTATCTGAATCCTATATTGTTTCCCTTTCCTCCAGGAAGCTCAGTTCCAGTCTCCCCTGTTTGAACCCCTTCCCCTCCTAGTTCTCCTCCACCTATTATCCCTATGGCAGGTGCTAATCTTCCTAGAAACAGGATGGACGCCATAGTGGATGTTAGATATGCCCCTGTGTTCGTACCTTAGCCCATGAATGCTCTCCCTACTGGAGATTACCTAAAATATGTGCCTAAATTCATTGGAGAAGAAGACATAACTATTGAAGAACACCTTGTTGCCTTCTACAGTTATGCAGCCGATCAGAATATTGAAAATGAAGATGTCTGGATGAGAGTCTTTGTCCAGATCCTTGATGGTGAGGTTAGAAAATGGTTTAGGGGATTGACCCCTAGGTCTATTGATGGGATTGAGGCTCTAGACGATGTTTTCCTAAGGAAATGGGGAGATAAAAAGGACTTTATGTATTATATCACAGAGTTTGGGTCCCTAAAGAGAAAAGAGGGGGAATATGTCTCTGACCTCTCCAAAATATTCAATAAAATGTACAAGAAGATCCCTGCTAAGATAAATCCTACATAATCCTCTGCCAAAATCACTTATGCTAGTGATTTTGACCCCGATTTATGCCTCCTATTGAGAGAAAGAAGAGTTGCTTCCCTGGCTCATATGCAAGATGAAGCCCTAGAGGTAGAATCCAATGTGTTAGTAGTTGAAAAACTAAGGAATAAAGCCAACAGAGACAGAGGAAGGGGAAGATCCAAAGCCTCAACCTCTGGTTCTTCTGCATCTCACCCTCAAGTATATGAATTGACCAAGATGGTGAAGTCCTTGTCTTTAGAAATGGAGAAGATGAAATTAGAAGGGAATAAAGGTTATAAGAATGTCCAAAATGATGATAACAGAGCCATCTTCAGAAGACCAAACAATGACCCTCAAATACTCCCAAGAGAATCCAAAAACAGAGATAGGGATGATCGGAAAATCCAACCCCCCCCAAAAAAAATAACCTTGTTGTTGATGAAGAGAGGGAGGAAGAAGAGCTTGATTTTGAAATCCATTGTCTTGGAGACACCTCCCCATTTTCCCATTTGACTCAATGTGCATACGAAGAATCCTTCATGAATAGTCAAATAAATGAGCTAAGTAAGGGTGAGAGCGCCAATAGCAGTCCCAACAAATACAATCTTGGGTATAAGAAGAAATAAGGGAAGTCTGACGTCCTTGATCAACCTTCTAGACAAGAGAAGCCTACCAAAGATGCAGTAAAAAAGAGCAAAGAAAAAAAAGCTCAAAACCCCTCACGGATACCCAAAAACCCTATCTAGAAGTGAGATAATTTCTGAATTCCCTTTCCTCTTTCAGCCTTGAGCATGAAATTCAAAAGATCATAATCTCTATGCCCCTTTCAGAGCTAGTCAAGCATGAAGATTTCAAAAAATCCCTCTCTAAGCCATTGCAATCTAAGCCACCTTTCCATTCCATAGACTTGATAAATCTTCAATATGAAAATCCAGTAGTCATCTTATGTCCTATGGTAAAGATAGAGATGATTCATCCCCTCCCTTCTATACATCATTGAACATACATGATAAGGTGTTGCATAATTGCTTGATGGACGCAGGGGCATCTCATAATCTCATGCCGAAAAGTGTCATGGAAGAACTCGGATTAGAGATCACAAAACTTTATCATGATTTATATTCCTTTGATTCGAGGAGTGTGAAATGTATCGGGGTCATCAAAGATATGGTTGTTCCTTATTTCAACTACCCATGAAAAGTGTGGTCATGGATATCATGGTGTTCAATGTTCCTCCCAAGTTTGGCATGCTATTGTCAATATCTTGGATTAAAATACTTGGGGGAACCTTGCAAATGGACCTCACATATGCTACCATTCCAGTGTTCGAAGGGGAGCATAGAAGATTGTATAGAGAAGCTCAGTTGGCCTAAATTATCAGTGATGAACCCGACCCCACCAATTATCCTATATTTTACCTTGACACTGATTTGGGATCTAGTTTGTTACATCTCACTGATACTCCAGAAGCTCCTCTTGAAATCCAAAAGCAACCCATTTCTTTTCATGAAATACCTACCCCAACTACATCTGTGTGGAAGATGTTCTTCGACGGGGCCTCTTCTAGGGAAGGTGATGGTGCCATAGTAGTTTTTGTGTCACCTTATTGTTACACATGAAATTTGCACACCTAGGTACCTCGCCCTAAGTGTCGTAAAGTGTCATATAAGTGTCTCATACACCTTAACACCATGGAATAGCCTATGTCACAATCCCTAGTCAATGTGGAGGAGGGATATATTACATGAAGGCCAAAATACCAAGTACACATGAATTATTATTAATATTCATGGAAAAGAAATTGATTAAGTGTGAGAATCAAGTACACATCAATTATTATTAATATTCATGGAAAAGAAATTGATTAAGTGTGAGAATCAAGTGCACATGAATTATTATTAATATTCATGAAAAAGAAAGTAATTAAGTGTGAATTATTATTAATATTCATGAAAAAGAAAGTAATTAAGTGTGAGAATCCACCTCACATTTGGTTTCCTATTTTTTAGGGAAGGTGGAGGATCTCATGGATGGTTGAAATATTTCCTCCTTAAAATCCTTGAGAGATATTTCCTCCCCAAAATCCTTAAGAGATATTTTCTCCCTAAATCTCTTAGAGATCCCTTTCTTAGTGGATTTGATGAGAGATCCTATCCATGGTGATTAAGCCTCCAAATCCTATATAATGAGGGATTTGCATGGAGGAAGGGGGGAATGGAAATTGAGAATTATACCAAACCTATGATCTCATGAGTGGTATTGAAAGGAGATGGAAAGAATTGTGAAGCATCTAACTTATGATCTCATGAGGAAGATGTCATTTGGAGCATCAACATTCTATGTGTGGACTGTTTAAGCAAGGGTTTGGACAAGGAGAGCTTGGTGAAGTTGTTGCACTACATCCATGGCTGTAAGTAACACTTTGTTCTCATCAATATAATCAATGCTTGGTCTGTTTCTTTCAAACTTGTACTTGTTTCATATAAGTTTGTCTACAGTAGATGGATCTATGTTTTAGCTAATATCAGTAGAGTAGGAAGTTGTTTGTACTTTTGTTTGTCTTGCAGGATCTACCAAGGAGCTCAAGATCGAAGCACATCCTGGAACTTGCAGGGACAAATGATGTTCATAAGGTACATGCTTTCCTCCTTCTCTTTTTTTCATCAGCTTGATTAGATCTAAAAGGAAGTCAGTGTCCATGTGAAGAACCTTCTGTCTTAGAGTTAAGATTCTATCTCTTAAGAGGAAATCTACCTGTCCACAGGGAGATTTTCCTACAACAGAAATTGGTGACTCCACTGGGGAACAAATCGAAACTTTCAGTTTTAGTTTTCCTCATAGACCTTGTCTTACCCTTTGTTATTTTTAGACCTTGTTTACCCCGTATGTCTGATTGGATGTGTTGATTGAATCCTTATTCCATCACATACACTATGAATGCCAAAGTTTAACTGAGTTTTTGGTTTTTTTTGGACACTTTTCTGGGTTTTAAGACACCAGCGCTCCCCTACCTTGTTATCAGAGCACTAGCACTCCCTGTTGGATTTGAACAGAGCATTATAATGCTCTGGTGCCCCTTACACAAGAGCGCCACCTTTTCCTCTGCAAAAAAACCTTCTAGGATTGTCTTTTCTGAAGTCCAATCTCTGTTTTTTCCCTTGTGTAGCTTCTTTGTGCTTTAGTACTTCTTCCTATTGACCTTTGACACTATGCTTTCTGAGAAATAAGCACTTTGTTGTTCAGATTTTGTGAACTTCTTCCTTATTTTGAGTTTTTCTGCTATTGAGAACTTGGAATCAATACACTGCTTTCTTCTCTCTTATCTGATTGAGCGAGAACTCTAGTGAAGGGCATTAGAAATTTGTGAATCATCTTATTTGGTTCTTTGAGGTCATTTTTTCTTAGCATCTTTCTTTTGTTTGAGATTTTTTTATTTTCTTTGTTTTCTTTTTGCTTCTTGTTTCAATCATAGCAAGAGGGTGTGTTGTTTGTGCGAAATCTGCTTATGCTTGTCTGAATCTCCTTGATCTGAAAGGGTAGTTGGTAGGAGAAGTTTTTCATTGAATTAATCATTGTTCACATTCAAACAACAAAGATACATCTTAGTTATTGGTTTGCATATTTGAAGGAATTTCTGAAATGTTTTAGCATTACATTGGATTTGATTGAGGACATTCCTTATTAGTGTTTGATAGTGAAAACAACTCTTTCCCTCTTCCTTAAATAGGCATTCATTGAAAAGAAACGATTGCTTATCATATTTTATGCATTTTTGGGAATTGAGTCATCATTCCATCCGTTTCACTTTCATACACCCTTTGAGTAAAGAACAGCTATAAAATGAATGCTAATTAAAAATTATCTAGAACAATTTTTACTTTTAGGATCTTCCACCAACATTAGACTAGGGTTAGCACTTTGAATAAGGCTGTGAGTACAACTCTCCAAAGTTTTCAAAACAAACATTAGCATCCTGAGCTAGGGAAAGTCAAATCCAATTGTCGTATTGGTTTTCTGGGATCCCCCTCTCACACAGGGGTTATGCACGAGGTTTCATTCGAGCGAATTGCGGAGATTATCCCTCTGTGGTTCAACTGTTTGTAGTGGTCAGATCGTATATTGGGGGTCACTTGAAGGTATACCCACGTTTATGTGTGGGAGCCTCTCAGGTTGATTTCAGACATGTTGTCCTACCCATATGTTTGGATCGGACTGTCGAATGTACCCGCCCAAGGACTAACTGCGAATTGGTGTCTTTAGTTGCCATAATATTTAGGTACTTACACAAGGTGACGATGAAGGGGAGTATCACTGTACCTAGAACAGACATTGGTCAAACTCACTCACGCTCCTTGGAGGGTAAATCCACAATTAATGCGTGGAAGTTTGCACCAAGGTGAAAGTCCGTTAAGCAGGTCGCCATTGTAACTATTCCACCATATCCTAACCTCTTCTTGACTTGATCACGTGACATTGGATTTCATCACCAACTAGTACGATGATCGAGAGAAGTTTTTTTTTCTTGGTTGATTCCTAGATTTTTTTTAGCGTATGTTGTTTCTTTTTGTTATTTGACCCTATATTCTCAGTATGTTTTGTTATTCTCCACAATTGAGCCTGTAGATGATAAAGGTCTTCACCGATCACATAGGATGCAAGGGCTACCTCCGGAAGGCTATCAACCCTTACCTCCTAACCCTCCAAAAGACAACTACCGTGGAGAGGTAGAAAATCAATCTTATGCTGGAAGTGTTATCACTCCTCCATTAGATAACTCAGAAGGGGCTTTGGTTATGGTTGAAAATCCCACTCCTCACACTACCTTTGTGTTAGTAACTCCTCTTGAACCACTTTTTCTTTGTTTAGACTCCCTTGGGAACGTCATAGACGAAGATTTCCCACGATTACCGGAGAGAACTTTTACTGAAACATATATGGGATCCACAGAACCATTCTTTGGTGATGAGTATAGGAATCCTGTTTGTCCTAGCACCACAGTAGATACCAATCCCACACCTGCTCGTTATGTATGGAGTACTTCATCGGGATGCGATCTCTATGAACATTTTGAATCCTTTCGACAACCCTTTTATCCTCATGACCCTCCTGGTGAAACAAGACCGTCCAGTCAAACCATGAGTCACCCAGTCGATTACGTCATTAACCCTACTGTTACATCAACACAAGTCCATCCCACTGCTGGACTCATCCCCTCTTCTCATATCCAAAGAACTTCAATCCATACCCCCATTTCTACAAGATTTTACTCTACATCTCCACATGTTCCACACGATCCTGTTGGGGCATCTTTTTAGCCGAGAATGCAGACCTCGACTAGCCAAACACAACCGGATAGAGGGAAACCACCATCTAACAAACCTTTCCCTCCTGGAGGACTACCATTCTATGGCGGGCCTACCCCTCCCGGGGGACAGCCCCCTTTTCATGCTCCTCCTAGAGGGAACCCTCCGTTTGTCAGTCATACCCCAGTCGTTAATCCACCATTGGCAGGGGGGAAACCTTCGTTTACTAGAAACCCTTCATAATCCTAGGGATTATCTTCAGGAGGCACTTTTATTCAACCCCACATTGGGGGACACTCGTCTCATAACCCAATAAGAGGAGTATCAAATCTTGTTCCTTCCGGAACATCTTACGAACAACCTTATCCGGGCGGTATCCCGAACACCACCTGGAGTTCTTTGGGACAATAGCCTTATCCTCCTCATGGGTCTAATGTGTATCTTCCTCCAGGATCTACTCCTCACTACCCTCAAGGGAAAAAAAATTATTCTCCTTATGGGTAAGAAAATCACCCAGCCTATAATGCTCAGAACCCACCAAGTTATGAAAATGTTTCTCATCCATCATCGAATCCTGCTTATCCTGGCCAACAACAACTATATGTAGGAGGACCTACTGGTTACAACTATCCACCTAACCCAATTTACGGTCCTACTGGTGTTCCTATGACGCACCAGTATCATTCGCAAATTAACCAACAGCTACCTTTCCTTGCAACTCTAGATCTCCCAGACTTGTCTCGGTTAACTAATGATCCTATTTTTCATTCACCAGTTTGGCCAGCCATTCCAGCTAAAATTCCCTCTAATATTTCAAAATTTGATGAAAAATCTGGTGAAGATCCAAACAATCATGTGATGACTTTCCATTTGTGGTGTTCATCAAACTCCCTCATGGATGATTCTGTACATTTGTGTCATTTCCAGCGAACACTTACAGGCTCGGCAGCAAAGTGGTATATTGAAATACCACATGATTCTTTTCATAATTTCAATTCCCTTGCCATGTCTTTCCTCACGCACTTTCAACTACCTATTCGCTACGAGACGGGTACTGAACTCTTGACCTCCCTTCATCAAATTGAATCTGTGCATATCTCTGACCATATTCATGAGTGGAGGTGACAACGAAGGATGATCAAGGTAATCATTCCTGACATATTATTGGCGGAATGGTTTACTAAATCACTTTTACCCCCGATCGCTCACGATGTCGCTATGGGTGGCACGGTCACAGAGGAACAAGCCATTGCTCGGGCTCAGTACTTAGATTTGGTTTATTCACAATCTGGTACTTTGTATGATTTGCTTTCGAATGTTGCTCGATCTAATAATGATCCATCTAAGCCGTCATCATCATCTCATGTGGATGGTGTTCTTTGTTCCGTCAACACTCAATCTACTTCCCAATCGCTCACACTCTCCTCTACCTCCCCCCAAAATCAGATCTATGAGGTGAATGCAGTTCAATCTGCCCCTTCACAACAATCCAGAGGTAAGAAGAAGATAAAGAATAAATCAAAAAATACCAATAACAATGAACAACCAAAAAATCAAGTTCAAACACCTGCTATCGAAAAGAAAACACAACGGAAACTAAAATTCTCGTGTATCATTTGTGGTGATGATCACTACATTCAATACTTTCCACTTCGCAATGAAGTGGCCAAAATTTTCCAAGGAAAGTCACAACCCGCTGTGCTTACTCAGCCTTTTCCACAGCAACAATCCATGGTTTCTCAAACCCCCTCTCTTGGGGGTAGTTCTAGCCATCCTAATGATGAGGCCTCATCGAGTGCACATATTTATATGTTTAATGGGATTAATTTGAACACTCGCTCTAAGACATATGACATGCCAGGTAACCCTGACAAAGGAAAAGACACTAACGGTACTGGTACTTTATCGGATCCATCACCGTCCTTTGTTAGTCTTCCATCAGTTAATCCTCCATCTGGACCACTTCAGATTGAGAAACCTGCATTCGACTCTATCTTATGCCCTCCTAATAGCACTATACGTAAAGCTACCTTTAATCCTAGTTCACGTGCCACCTAGAACTACAACATTGTTGAAGATTTGGCTCAAGCACCATGTGCTATGTCTGCGTTAGAAGTTCTACAGCACTGCCCCAGTCAACATAGAATGCTCTTGGCCACTATTGACACTATTTATCCTGAGTCATCCAACCATATCATGTTTAACATGGAAAATTGTGTGTCTCGACTCTCCCACCAACTTGCTTTCAAAGTTGATGTTGTTGTTCACAATCAACAAATACACCGAACTATTCTGGATGAAGGAGCCTCGACTTGTGTCATGTCTTTGGCATGTTGGAAAGGTTTAAAATAACCTGCCCTTAGCAAATCCCCAACGATGTTAAGCACCTTTGATGGGAGAGGTTTTCATCCCCATGGGCTTTTACAGTCCCTGCCCATCCAATTGGGTGGCAAAACTGTTACTGTTGATGTTGAGGTGGTCAATGCTCCCCTCGATTACAACTTGTTACTTAGAAGAATTTGGTTTTATTCTATGATTGTTGTTGCCTCGTCGATTTTTCGATGTGTCCAATTTCCTCATCAGGGCAAAATTGTCACTATTGATCAGTTGGATTTCTGCACGACCGATGCTCGTGCTCCCGCTACCAACAATATTCCTTTCTTGGGAGACCACAATATCACGTATGAAAGTGTTGGTGTTGGCTTACTAAAATATTCTAGCCTCATGGGTACCTTCCCTACACCACTTCCACTGACTACACATCATATTTCCGCTGTCGATATGATTTCGACCGCAGTTTATCAATCTTTGGAATCATTTGACCCTTGGATTGTACCTCATCCGTTGGAATTTGATGCACTAGGTGACACTGTGCCACTTAGTCCAATCGAAACATCATACATTTCTATCCAATCCACTTCTCCCTCATCAGATGAACAACATCTGTTGGCACCTAACGGTTCCTCAATGCAATCATGGTTGAGTTCCTTACCATCTGTGATCGATTACATTTCCCCAATTTTTCCCTCGGATGAATCTATTCCGAAAATTCTTCGCATTGACAAGTTACCTTGGGATGATAACCATCATCGATCCTCTTTTCTTCCCCCTCGTGAGGAAATTCAGATAGATATATAGTCTATATCCCCTCCTGATGTCGATTTTCTATCGTCTCCCATGCCTTTGACTTCCAATTATTTGGATCCGGTAGTTGACATGGTGATTTCTTCGGTAGGGCTATTGGAGCCTGATCTCCTTACCCCTGTCGTGACCCTCGACATGTGTTCCTTCCAGAGTGATTATCTTCCATCCAGCAAATATCTCTTGGAAGCCATGACCGATTTTTGTCCCTTGACATGGTATCCTTCCAGAGTGTTATCCTCTTGGAAGCCATGATCAAGAAGAAGCAACGAGCATAGTTTCTCTTCTCTGTGGAAAGCTCGTTAAAAAATGAAACAGAGGTCATGAGCATAGTTTTCCTCTCTGTAGCAAGCTCGTTAAAAAATGAAAAAACAATCTGGTGATCGAACCTGGAACCCTGAGCATAGTTCTTTTCCTATGTCAAGCTCGTTAAAAAATGAAATAGTCACATCTCTTGAACCTTCTTTTCATCCGTCCTTATCCTTTTTCTCATCTAGTAGAGAAATTGGTGACAACCTCAAAGTCGGTGAATGATTTGAATCTTGGAGGGCATGTCTCCATCCTTTGATGATCATTATGGACTTAAGCCACTAGCTTTCAAGCTGGGGGAATATTGAGCTTAGTGTGTGTTCTTTCTCGTGCTTGTAAATACATGAGAATGCATCCGGGTAAAATTTTATCTCTTTTTCAGACCTGTATGGATACACAAAAAAGGAACCCCCTGGAGTCTCCTTTAAGCTTTTTTCAAACTCTCTAAACATGAAAATATTGCAGAGTGATCTTGCCTCCTTTCCCACTCGTTAAGAGGTTTGAAAGGGCGTCTTTCGAGTGACAATTTATCTCTTTTTCAGCCTCGCGAAACTAACATTACGAAAAAGGACAACATTGGAGTCATCTTTAAGTTCTTTTCAGACTCTCTAAACATGAAAATATTGTCGAGCGACCTTGTTCTCTTCACGCTCGTTAAAGTATTTGAAGAAAACGTTTGTTGAGCGATAGTTTATCTCTTTTTCAGTCTCATCAGACTACTTTATGAAAAAGGAACTGAGATATTTCTGTTTTAAGTGTTTTTCTAGACTCTATAATCATGAAAAGCCTTCGAGTTTTCTATTTTTGGACTCGTTAAACAAACATCGACAGGCCCATACAGGATCGAACCCTTACTTCTTCTGGTTTGTTAAACAAAGGAAGAGGAACTTATTGAAGGTGAGTTATATCGAGCATGTGTTACCCTCCTTGAGCTCGTTAAATTAAAAAGAGGTAGTCATCTATCTGGATGGGGGAAAAAATTGAAGGAAGCAAGCCAATCAGTTTTTGAGAACATTACCAGTAACTCTTAGAGTTGCCCTTGAACACGAAACTTTGTTTTTGTGCACATATTAATCCGTTGAACCTCTGCATTGAACCAATCCTCTGAGTTTTTCTTACTCCTTTGGTTCACCCAATGAAAGTCACAGTATCCACTGCATCATCGTGTTTTTCTCCATGTCATGTTTCTATTGTTGTGCCTCAGTGTTTAAGGGAAATATCCACCTCAAGAGTCAGCCATCACAAATATCTTGTCTCAATACCCATGTTAGTACATGTTCATTTGATCTACCAATTACATCTCTGTGTCTGTTTTGTGTCATTGATGGGGGTTACATCAAGGCCCTTCTTCGACGAGTCTATTCCTGTCGACTTCAACACATTATACAGGAACTAGACTTAGAAACCAATTAGTACTTTGGGACCTGCATGCCTCAATGGTAGGCCTCCTCACGTTTTTACATTATTGAACTCTGATTGGATGATTCCACGGATGTTCGATTTCAGCTCATCCATTCACATTCACTGGAATGTACTAGGGTACCTTGGGAATCATTGACATCACTGGTGATTTCCCTCGCGCTTGTTAATAGTTTACGTCATTGACTGGTAATCAAGTGGTTTCTTCCATGTTCAACATCAAGACATCTATTCACATGGTTGGATTCGTACTACATTAGGATAGGTAATAAGACCTTGGGTTGAGTGATCACTCTGATATGTACTTTGCCCAGGTTGCGACGGAGTTTCTCTTGAACAATGACACATATATTGTCACATAGATCCACTTTGTGTTGGTCATGGCTATGTCTTGTCATCGCATAGATCCACTGTGTATTATTCATGGCTACAATCAATTCAGGTTATAGGAGTATATATCCACACTGTATCCTCTGTGGATATACCTTTTATCAATATAATTATGGATCCGCAGTGTATTTTATGGTGGCCATATCTTGAAAGTCTTTATCACCCAAGCATAGGTATGCATGCCTTGGGTTTAAAACATGTCATAATATTTTTTGGATGTTTGTTTGTAGCTTCTACCAGGTTCTCCGAGTCCACACCCTTTCTTTAAATATTTGTAAGGTGTTTCGGCCATCATTCTCTCTTCTGACCTCACACTTTAGGGGGCATTCTCTTACACATGAAATTTGCACACCTAGGTACCTCGCCCTAAGTGTCGTAAAGTGTCATATAAGTGTCTCATACACCTTAACACCATGGAATAGACTATGTCACAATCCCTAGTCAATGTGGAGGAGGGATATATTACATGAAGGCCAAAATACCAAGTACACATGAATTATTACTAATATTCATGGAAAAGGAATTGATTAAGTGTGAGAATCAAGTACACATGAATTATTATTAATATTCATGGAAAAGAAATTGATTAAATGTGAGAATCAAGTGCACATGAATTATTATTAATATTCANTGGTTGAAATATTTCCTCCTTAAAATCCTTGAGAGATATTTCCTCCCCAAAATCCTTAATAGATATTTTCTCCCTAAATATATTAGAGATCCCTTTCTTAGTGGATCTGATGAGAGATCCTCTCCATGGTGGTTAAGCCTACAAATCCTATATAATGAGGGATTTCCATGGAGGAAGGGGGGAATGGAGATTTAGAATTATACCAAACCTATGATCTCATGAGTGGTATTGAAAGGAGATGGAAAGAATTGTGAAGCATCTAACTTATGATCTCATGAGGAAGATGTCATTTGGAGCATCAACATTCTGTGTGTGGACTGTTTAGGCTAGGGTTTGGACAAGGAGAGCTTAGTGAAGTTGTTGCACTACATCCATGGCTGTAAGTAACACTTTGTTCTCATCAATATAATCAATGCTTGGCCTGTTTATTTTAAACTTGTACTTGTTTCATATAAGTTTGTCTACAGTAGATGGATCTATGTTTTAGCTAATCTCAGTAGAGTAGGAAGTTGTTTGTACTTTTGTTTGTCTTGCAGGATCTACCAAGGATCTCAAGATCGAAGCACATCCTGGACCTTGCAGGGACAAACGACGTTCATAAGGGACATGCTTTCCTCCTTCTCTTTTGTTCATCATCTTGATTAGATCTAAAAGGAAGTCAGTGTCCATGTTAAGCACCTTCTGTCTTAGAGTTAAGAGTCTATCTCTCAAGAGGAAATCTACCTGTCCACAGGGATATTTTCCTACAGCACTTGTCAAGAGGCCATACCTTTGTCCTATAAACTAGAATTTGAAGCTACAAAAAATCTAGCAAAGTATGAGGCTCTTTTTTTGGGTTTAAGGGCTGCGAAAGACATGGGAATTTAAGAGATAGCAGTATTTGGAGATGCTGAACTAATTTTTCATCAAGTCAAAAATGTTTATTAGGAAAATCACCCTAGGCTAAAGACTTACAGGAATGAGGTGTGGGACCTAATTGACAATTTGTTCTCAGCCTTCAATATTTCATTTATTCCTAGAGAGGAAAATACTATGTCTTATTCTTTGGCCATCTCAGCGAGCTAGTTCAGGGTCCCACTGCCACCTAAGATCATGTATGATGTTGAGATTAGATATAGGCCCTCTGCACCTGACAATATCAAGAACTGGAAGGTGTTTGAGGACGATCTTGAAATCAGAAGATTTCTTGAGTCGGTTGATGAGTTCTTTGTATTACATATTGATCGGGATCATGATGCCAAAGGAGACCCTTCCCTCGAAATATTTGTGAATAAAATTGTTAATCACCATATTGTTCAGCTACTTAGCAATCATATTCCGAAGGGACTAGTCCCGTTAGAAATATTGTTCGATGGGAATCATGTGGCATTAAAGCTTAAAGCTCCAACTGAGGATGTTATTGTAGCCGAATGAAATATTAGTACAAAGGAGGATCCAAAGTTTGTCAAGTTATCATGCAACCTGTCAAGGGAGCAGAGAGCTGAGTATGCTGAGCTATTAAAATAACTTTCTGATGTGTTTTTCTGGACCTATGAAGACCTCAATACATATGACACAACCTTCATGTAGCATAATATCCCATTGAGAGAGGAGTACAAACCATTTAGGTAGAAATTAAGATCAATAAATCCTATGTTGCTGCCTATTATGGAAAAGGAGGTAAAGAAGTTGTTGGATGCCCAAATCATTGTCCCTTTGAGATATTCTGAATGGGTAGCCAAAATGGTACCAGCAAGAAACAAGAGTGGAGAAATTAGACTCTGTGTCGATTTCAGAAATCTGAACAGGAGATCTAAGAAGGACAATTACCCACTGCCAAAGATGGAACACATATTGCAGAGGGTTACTAGTGCATCCAGGATTTATATGATTGATGGATTTTCTGGCTACAATCGGATTTCTTTCCTACCTGAAGAAAGAGAAAAGACAACCTTCACCACTCCTTGGGTCACATTCATGTATATCAAAATGCCCTTTGGATTGATGAACGCAGAAGCAACCTTCCAGCGAGCCATGGATATCACCTTCATTGGAGAAATAAATAAATGTGTGGTCATCTATATGGATGAAATAAAAGTCTTCTCCAAATATGATAAGGAATAACCATCACCCAACTAAATAATCATCCTTTTGGAATATAACCCATCACCCAACCGAATAACCATCCTTTTGGAATATAAAAGGAGGTGTTGGGGTCCCATTTCATATCTAAGCATAAGAACAGTGAAACTTTGCCCGATTTCACTTCCACTCCTTGCCCAAGATATTGTTTCCTTTTGTGAGAATTGCCTCAACATTCCCTCATTATCCCCTTCTTCCTACATCAGAACCCATTCACTTCCCAAGAAGAAATCAGAAGTTTGAGAGGAGAAGTTTATACAAGGTGCACTTGGAGCTTGGTGAAGAGGAGCCCGGACCAAGTTCGTGGAACGATAGTCGACTTTGATTGTAAAGGTATAATCATTGTGTTATTAATAAAAGAATTACATTTTTCTGCACGGGTGTATATGGATTGGCAAGTGCAGAGTAAATGGAAGGAAATTTGTAAATAGGTCTCATGTTCGATTCTCACCCGGATTTACTCGTGCGCCATTCTTATGGGCTGGGTGGTTGCACCTGGTTTTATAGTGGTAGACGACGGGTATCGACCTCGTGTCACATGAGTATGAGAATCTCCCATTGTCGATTCCCCCAGTACAAAAAAATGAATAAAAGAATTACATTTTCCTATCCCAAATGATGGTGTCTTGAATACTTTTATTGGTTTTTGTTTGACATTATAACATCTAACCCTAACTTATATATGGAATAGCATGCTTGTATCTATTTGTTTGTCAATATTTGGATGCAGGTCAGCCCTGAGAGGAGGCATGCAGTCAGGGGAACTTCCAAGCGTGAGGAGGTCATCACCAGACGTGGGATTAGAGGTATAGTTACCCAATCTCCTTTTCCTTGCTTTCTTCATATGAGTTTTGGTATGTTTGGGGTAGTATAGAGAAGTAATTGACTTTTATATGGTTAATCGATCTTCCTACATTTTGAACCCTGTTGTATATAAAGGGGTATTTTTCTGCTAGAAAGAAGAGCTCATGGGTTGGGAATCACTAGACAAGGGAGCCTATGGCATCCACATCACCGATGATAAAGGATTTGATGGGATCCCACTAATCATCGAGGATATGGGAGTCAAAGGACTTCCTAATACATTCATATCCAACTTAGTACTCATGGTAAGATGATCACGAGCTTGGGAGGTGGAGATATATGTACCACACTTATTAACTCCACACCTTTTGGGAGGCAACTTCGGTAAATAATCAATATGCAGTGGTAATTTTAAAATAAAAAGAGACCGAAGAGGAGGTTGTTCTGGCTCCACGATGACTCAAAAATTGAGATATAATAATAAATCCTATGGTCAACTAATAATAAGAGACACCACCAAAATAAAGAAAAATTTCAATGCACACAAACATAATATAATGGTTGAAAGGGGCCTCCTGAACTAAAGTTGGTATGCCTTTCCCAAGAGGGACCTGAGGCTCCGCAAAAATATATTGGAGGCATTAGACTAATTTATAAGAACCCTCATGGGATTAATAGTGTAGTCAGTCAGACCCCCCCGAAGAGGTAATCCTCCATAAAGGCTATGTATTGTCTAATCCCTATCTGACTCAGGGTACCTGTAGAATAACCCCTGCAACAAACCTATGTGGCTACCTATGTCAAGAAACTAAAGTCACCACAATATAACCAATGCTTAGGCGAGCAGTCGCAAGTCCGGTCCACTTTATGGGCAAGGTAGCAAAGCCCAAAATCTCTAAAGCATCGCCTCTCACGGGGGTAAAGGTACTAGTAAGACCCCCATATACGAATAGAACCCTAGAAATATATCTAACGCTAGGAAGGTATTAGAGGGATATCTCTGCAACCAACTTCACGCAACCTCATTCTTAAATAAGGTGTGAGTGGAGCCTCCTGAGGACACCAATCATGCAATGGGTTTCACCACTCCCTGGTCAAACACATACGTTTAGTTTTATAGCCTTGGAAAATTTTTCTCACAAAATACTATTCCAAGGACCTAGGTCCTATACTTGTTTGTGTACCCTAAAAAATAAAATCATTTCTAATCAATTTTAAATTATTCAACATTTATTTTAAGGGCTTATCCTTAGTCAAGAGGTGCAATCATGAAATTGATGGTATTATGAATCTGCATATTAAAAAGAAGCAAATATAAAAACATTGCTAAGTAGTAGTCTTGAATTTCAAAGAGATGGTATGCTTCTAAATGCAATTTTCACAATGCAATATCTATAATTTCAATGAAGTACAATCTTTCCAAATGTGTCAAAATCAATGCAAAGTAATCAAAAATGAAAATGTCATAATGTAAATAAGAAAATATTTTTGTGATATAATGAAAATAAAATGCAAGGACTAAATAAAAACCTCATAGGCATGCCCTACTGCAAGCAAAAAGAGACAATCCAAGAAGGATACCAAGAAGAAACTACCCAGACCAGTATGCAAGGACAACAAATGAGAAAAATGACAAGAAAGGAATTTGCCCAAAACTTCAACAATAAAAAGGCTTCCTATCACTCTATAGGCACTTAACAGTCAAAATAGGGATCCAAGAAGACTCAACAACCAGTAAAACTTACCCAACAAACACCAAACTCAACCAAAAATACTTAAGAGATTATGTGCATGAATGTTCAAGGAACAAACATGTATATGCACTCCCTAAACACATAGAACTCGCATATGTACACGACTATCAAGGGAAAAACTATGTATACCAAGAAAAACACCACCAAGATAAGGGTTAAGCCAAGAAACTCATATGCAAGGAAAAATACAGGCTATCAAGCAACAGGTGACAAGGAAACTTAGGAAAACAAAGAGAAAATCAAGGAGAAAAACACTCAATACCCAAAAAATGGATATTTTCCCAGTGGAGTCATCAATTATGTTACAATCAAAATCTCTCTATGGATAGGGGAAAACCACAAAAGACGGAATGACACCCAGAAATAAACTATAATCTCAAGTATGCTATATAAATGAAATGCTAACAAAACAAGGCTAGAAGCCTACCTCGTCTAGACGTTCAAAGAATACCACAGTTGAACATGCAACCCAAATCTTTATACCTACAACTTGTCCTCAACAACCATGGTACGCAAGCATATGGTGATAATATATAATGTCTACATACAAATTATCATAATCCATTAACATACATGACAAATACACCCATGGAAAGTAATTCAAATATTTGTGAGATATCAATTGGATGAGAAAAGAGTAATTCTATTAAAGTAATCAACAAAAGTACATAGGTGACAAACTTTTATAATGGCACATATCAGAACCGAGAAACTAAGTCCCTCTAGTTGGGCCTCCACCAATTCAATCCTCCACAAAGGGAAGCTCATATGTAGGATTCAATGAGGTTCTCCATCACAAAATAGGAAGAACTTGGGGGCTGAACACAAGGAGTTCAAACTTTCAAGGACAAAGGGATGCAGAATTAATATGAAGTGAAATTTCTCTAGAGTATCTTTGCTCTCAAAGTTGAATCCTCCTCTAGGCTTGGATATGGATCAATTTATATCCTCCAAATGGAACTGAAAGGCCGAGTAAGAGCATTTTTAGTATATGGAAGGTCAAGGATCATAGATCTCATGACATGGCATGGAAACCTGACATAATTTTTAATTTTTGAGCACCAAACCCGATGTACACGGGTTGTAGTGGAGAAACATGTGTATATGCTTATTGTATAACTAATATGGTCTGTATATCTACAAAAATATGTATTTTAGCTCTGGAGTGAACAAAAAGGGGACTTCAAGTCTACAGAGGTAAATGGAAGGTCGTCCAAGAAAGATGCATGGAGTGAGGAAAAATTTGTAGTAACAGGGAGTCCTGAAATTGTAATTGAGCCATTGTCCCTAGTATAGGATCTCAATAAGGTTATACATGTCATCCATGGTATGTGTCCTGCAGTTTCCCAAATAGAAGACTTGGTTAGTTGAAAATGAGTTCACCTGACATAAAGCATAACCTAGTAAAAGTATGAACCAGTTTTTCATATTAAACTTGGTATCGACACCAATTATATCTTGAAAAGATATGATACCAAATGAGAGTCAAAGGATCTTACAAGCTCAGAGGGAACTCGTTTTCTTATGCATGGAGGAATACATATTATGAGACTCATAGGGAGCAGGTGTAGCAGTCTCAGTATGTGAGTCGGGCCATGAGATGTAGTAGGAGCAGGAATGACATCAACTGTAGTGTATGTATAGGCACTCCCAGAGAGGGAGGCGGTAACACTTCCATAGGGAGAAGTTATTGCATCACTTTCAGAGACAATGGACACCACCATGTATAGACAGATGACTGGTTTGTTAATGTATTTGATGAAAACAAGGTCAGATATATGTTTTTCCGTGAATACATTGAGTTAGTATATGGTTGAGTCGGGACATGTTCACTTGGTTGTGAAAAAACATTTGTTGAGGTGCTTGAAGGGTACAATGGACTATGGACTTCGATACAGTTCAGATCGTAAAGGTTATGCAGATTCATATTGGGTTGGTAGTTTTTTAGACCGGAAGAGTACATCTGGATGTTATTTCAGTTTGGGATTGACTGTGATCACATGCTTCATCAGGAAGCATTCTAGTGTGGCGCTCAGTATGACTAAGTCATATTATATGGTAGAATGTTCAACTAGAAGTGAATCACTGTGTCTTTGGAAGTTTCTTGCAATATTGTTTGATCTTGAGTTAGAGGTGACTTGTATCTGGTGTGATAACTAGAGTTGTATAAAGTTGTCCAAGAACCCCGTGTTTCATGAAAAAT
Source organism: Picea mariana (assembly GCA_032191745.1). Classification (NCBI taxonomy): domain Eukaryota; kingdom Viridiplantae; phylum Streptophyta; class Pinopsida; order Pinales; family Pinaceae; genus Picea; species Picea mariana. The sequence goes on from JASDQU010736624.1 coordinate 261,793, forward strand.
CAAAGAATATTGATATCAAGTACCATTATATCAAAGATATGGTGCAGAAGGGAGGAGTGAAGATCCATTATGTGGCTACAGATGAGAATGTAGAAGGTGTGTTGACCAAGCCTCTGTTATGGGTGAAGTATGAGTACCTAAGGGACAAGCTTGGAATGGTTTGGAAGGACTTCCCTCATGAGAGTGAGTGATGTGTTATAGATGTGACTCTAGGTGGAAGTATGGTATAATGTGGACAATAGGTTTTCACGCTCGGGCACTAACTATGGAACCATTCAGCATGACCTCGCAAAAGGCCGATGTACATGGATCCTTTAGGGAGGGCGTATTTCTCAGTGGATCCTTCAGGGAGGGATGGAGGGACAACTGTGTGTGTGGTTGGAGGTTTTAACGTGGATCCTTCGGGGATGGCATAATCCTAGTGATATGAGACAGTTGGGTGGATAGTGTGTGCACACTATTCTTTTAAATCATGGATCCTTCAAGGAGGGGGTCATGCAGATCCTTCGGGGAGGGCATGTGTTACCAGTGAGTTAATCGGGTATCTTGATGTTCCAACCAGGAGGACTTATTCATGTGAGAGTGGAGTTTTGTATGGGTTGGTTAGACTTCATATGAGACTTAGTCACCCCGTTACCTAGTTCTACATGAGAACCTTGATTTAGCGTGAGATGGATGGTTCTATTGGAGAATTGGTTTCCTAGTTTTATGTGAGCTGGAAGAAAGTCCTGTCATGATTGTTGTGCCCACTAGTGTGAGATGTTGATGTTATTTTGGATGCATTTGGTGTGTGGTTACAAAAATTATGGTGATGTATAGATTTAGTGATGTCAACAAGTCAATGGTCAAGTGTACAGATATGCAGAAGCGGTGTTAATGATCATGCCGGAAGAATACCTTCCTTGTTGATATGGAGTGCTGAAGTTTGGGTAGCTACAGAAGATATTGTTGTATTTGATCAAGAAAAGACCCTAAAAGCATAAAGAAAATATATACTTGTCAAGTCGACTCAATTAGAAAGTGATAAAATGATGATACAAAGGAATGTTTTTAAAGTTGGCTCCATTGAATTATTGTAAAAAGAAATTAACAAATTATAAAGTGACAAATGCTAGGTTGACTCTAACCTAAGAGAGGTCAGCCTAACCAAAAGGGGAAAACATGTATAAATAAGGGGGATTCGCCACCATATAACACACTCATTTGAGGTAAAGGTGTTCATCCTATTCCGAGGAAAATAAGTAAACTGCAGGTCTGAGTTATTTGTTGAGGGTAGACCTAAGCTAAGTAAACTGTAAGTCTGAGTTTTTTATTGAGGGTAGATCCAAGTCAGTAATGTTGCAGGTCCAAGCTTAGTTAAAGGATAGATCCAGACTGGTATACAACAGAGGTACATCTATAGTAGTAAGGATTTTGTCTTGTGGTTTACCTCTCTCTCTCTCTCATAGAATTGTATTAACATTGTACTTAGTTGATGACTCTATACTAAAGAATTTTTGTTGGGTTTTCTTCCCCATGAGGGTTTCCCAAGATAAATTCTTGTGTACACTGTGAATGTATTTCTTTCAGTGATCCTTATGCTACAATTAATGTTCCAACGGATAAAAGTTAAATAACACTAAATAATACTAACTATTGTTAACTACTTAAGAAAATTTCTAACACTATGAAACTTTTAGGTTTTCGGAGATCTTAAACTTGTGGGGCGATTTTGAGGCCCTAAATGACGTTTTTAGGAAATCAAAATCCACGAGAATAGAGTGTACCAAAGGTTTGGAATTCATCTCCGAAAGAATTTTCTTATGTAATAGGAAGAGGTGTAAGGGGTTTGGAGTTGACATCCCAAGGAGTATATGGGATCTTCAATTGTTCCTAGTTTGCAGTAATTTCTTCATTGGAAGTGTCTATCTCTAATAGGATATTATGTAAATTTTGTATAACATGAGTTCACTCCTACAAAAATCTATATAGGAAGGTGCATATATGGTTGGAATTATATAGTAATGTAGTAGAATGCATAGAATTTTCTTTGGCTCTCTTAATTTCCATTTTTCATTTTTTTGGACCATCATACGACCAACATATTATAGAATCTATAAGAGGTGCGGATTGTAGCAGGGATGGAAGAAAAAGGTATGCATCTATGAAGTTTGGTGTTGGGAAGCACATGTTATTTTCTATTGAGATACTCCTATACATTTCTTGACTATTCAATGACTAACATTCAAGGAGAAGAAGGAAAAAATACTAATTGCGAGGAGAGTTTTTAACAATATATGACATTTTTTTTGTGCTCTGACGTCATGGTCTACAAGTGTTTTCATAAGGAATTTTTAAATTCAAGGTATGGAAGGATCGAGAAGATGCATAGCATGGGGAATTGTGTGAAGAATGTGATGAAATGTTTAAGACTTTGTTTCTACTTTGGATGCATACTTGGCAATGTAGTTTTGAATAGCATGGAAGGAGATGATTGTTTGGCAGTCAAAGTTGCAATGATAGATTGTTAGGATGGAACGGTTGTAACTGTTTAGTCGGTTTCCATTCTGAGTAGGGTTGTAGGTTAAATTTCCACACTTTTCAATGAAAAGGTCGGACAAGGAGTGCAACTCCCATGGAACATTATAATGGCATGCATGGCTAGTTCCTTTCTTTATCAAGAAAGTACTTTCTATGCATTTTGTGTGGTGCTAAATGAATATGACTAGTTCTTCATAGTCATACATTGGATAACATAAAATTTTCTATATAAATGATGTTGGTAGAAGGGTTATAGAATATACCTATCCTAATAGTCTTTTGCATGGATGTGTTTCTCCATGACCTCATCATGTAAGGATATAAACCTATGATTCATGTATAAAGATGCTAGATGTGGATTAAAGATAATATTTTTATAGTGCCAATGTTGTTTGTTATTCACGTCAATGGGCAGGTTGACGGGCATAATTGCATGCAGGTTAGGACATTTAGTGTCGATTTCACTCGATGTAAATAAAAATTTTGGGCAACCGAGCTGTGAAATCATATATGTTAGTTCATTTATGGACTTGTGCCCAAAATTTCTTGTTCCATGGAGAGATTCCCTAAAGTGTATTAGTTTCTTTGCAAGCTTATCACAAAGGGAGTGTTCCAAGTAGGTGTTAAGATTACTGATTGTTGTGGGTAATTTGTCTTCATTTTTTTTCTTAAAAAAGACATAATCTATTGCATCACTACAGTGGTGCATCATGAGATTATACAAGTAGTAGTGGAATCTTGGATTTCTACCAAATTTGTTGTTTTGGTATCTTAGCAGGTGCAAAGCATAGCCCTGCATTTCAATTGATTTAAATCATGGTTTCATGAACATGAAAATGCATATGTGGAACAATGTGGGAAATTCCATAGTTAACAATCCCTCTATGTTGTAGTCATTGATTGGTGGAAACCCAATAGGTGTCCATTCAAGTGAATTTTTTTTTTGGAATCTGGAAAGTGCAAGTATCATCTTATTTCTTAAAGATTTGTATGTCCAGTATGGATAGTGGCTACAAAAAATTATGTGTGTTGTTCATTTGGGTCTACACAATCAATTTGGGTGTGTTCCACATCTGCATAGTTGTGAGGGGAATCTGTAGTAGGAGAGTGTGAATGGTGAAGCAAAGGGAAAACATCGGTAGGGGAAGTTGGAAAATCCCCAAGTGCAGGCTAGTCAAGGTGGCAATCCTTATAATACAGGTCATTTGATAACTTGTACTCCAAGGAAACCATAAAATGTAATATATTGAAAATGTAATCATAAGAGGGTTGTTCAGGGCTCTTCTATGCAACAACCAAAATGTCCAAGTCTTGTACATGACAAGGAAAGTATTTGACGATTGAAGAGATCTCTTGGGGAAAGCTTATTGTATGGATATTGTATTTGTGTTTTCCATGACATGCATGAGTCACTTGAAATATGGGGTTGACATGTGCTATGATCATTTCTTAAACTTGTGTAAGGACTGCCAGGACATGGGGTTGCTTGCCAGGATCCACGTTGTTCCAAAGGGAGTGGCAATGCCCTTTTTTTTTTAAATGCATCTACAACAAGTATGGTTTATGTTAAAGAACTGGAAGAAAGTATGGTTTATGTTAAAGAAATGGAAGAAAATTACAAGACATTATTCTTTAAAAATTGATCATACATGGATGCATGGGATTTTATCTAGTTGTGCATGGAATTGGTGGTGTGCTTGGGATATGATATTGTTGCTAAAATAATGAACCATTGAGGGAAATTGAGGGACGCTACTTTGGTTGTTTCTGTGAGAGGTTTTTTTCAAAGTGGGATGGTATTTTGATGATTAAATATAGTTGACATGAACATGTGAAGTGTCAGATTCACTCAGGTTAGATGATTCAGATTATTTTCAGCATGAAATGAGAGCACAGATATAATAAATAAATGCACAGAGATATCGCAGATATCCAATAATAAAACATAAATGTATCAGAAATGAAACCATAAACACAGAGATGCAGTAATACACAATTTTCTATTAATGAGCGAAAATGTACAAAGACTGTAAAAATACAGAGTGAAAGACTCGCTAGAATGGTTGCAGCTTATCTCTGAGAAGAGATGTGATGGTTACTCGTATTCGTAAGAAGATGGCTACAATGAGGCTCTGAATGCATTTTTACAATAAACATGAATGTCAAAAACCCTAGACATCCAAAAACCTAACTGTTAAGAACCAAATATCAATATAGCATAAAAAAACCTTAAAATAAGTACTCAATGCATTGAAAAAGAGATAATTTCAGGTAATAATCCTCTTCTAGGGGGAAACCTCCTTATACCCCACATAAATTTCCAAATACAACATGATTCCAAATGAAAATGTCCCCTTGGTATATATAAGAGACTAGGTGTAACGTCCCCGACCATCGATGTCGGGCCATGCTACACCAAAGAACTCTTATTGTTCTCTCAGTGGAACATATTGTAACGTACCCAACATCCAACTGAGCTATGCCACATAAATTTTTTGAACTACGTGCATTTAAAATATATACACACAAAACTCTTGTGGAAGAATTATATATAAAACGTAAACAGATAAATATGTTATGTAAATTCACGAATTTACAATGAAATAATAGTAAACATATACATGCAGCATATATAGGAAATACCCATAAAAATAAGCACGTAAATAACAATGAATCATGTAAATTTATCACACAATTGGAACTTATCTTGGTAAGGATGTCACCATCTGCTTGCAGACCTTCCACGAACCTCCTAGCCTTAGACCACACTATTCATGACTCTCAATAGTAAGTCACCCCAGAGATGGGACTAAACTCCACCCAGGTAAAGGGATTCCTAACCAGGCTAAAGTCTCATGGACAACAGGAAATACTCTGTCTCAGGTGCCAACTCAACTAACATCCTACAGTTCCTCATTCCCCACATGCTTGTCCCACCTAGGAAGTGTGCCCCTTCTTTGCTCAACATTCCTTCGGCTGCCCCACTTCCTTTCTGGGCTTCAACAATAGGCCGGATAGGAAGTCTCATAGCACTGTAGCTACAGTTTAGCACCTTCAGGAAATCAATTCCCAGCAATTCTCTCACCAGAGAGAAATTGCTCATGGGCCTAAAAACCTGCCTCTTCAATATCCCGCGGGCCTGACAACCCGCTTCTTCAATCCAACTCCCACGCTAACCAGCGACACGAGCACAAAGATGGCTATGTGTAACACCCTGTTTCCCCCAGTTTGTAAAAATAACTGGACTGGCCAGAACTGTGGCAAACTCATGAATGTGAATATGTGATGTGAATGGACCTTGTGGAAAAGTTCAATGAATGTGAATAACATTACGAATTTGTATTGCAGGACTACTGAGAGGGAATGTGCAGAAAAAGAGACCACGATGGCAGTGGAAGGCACTTGGAAAGGTGGCGTTAACTTCCATTGAGAATTAATACCGTATTTGGACTCCACTGGCCTGGAGAACCAAAAGAGGCTCGCTGGCCCCGAATTAAATGTCTCGCAGGCTGGCAGCTAGATGGCTCCTCAAGAATTAATGAGGGTTGGGGAGGTGAACCGCTCATCCGTGGAGCCATAATGACTGACCAGTGCGAGGGAAATCATTCCACACACAACCTCGCAAGAGGATAAGGCATGGGGTAGAAGCGATTGGGGGCAGACGCGAGGGGAGAAAGAGAACTCTGGCAATATGTAGAGGGAGTGGTAGCAGAGAGGAAGGAGAGTAACCTTCGCTCCTAGTCACTGGCAGATAGAGACACAGTCTCACAGTATCGTGGTCTCATCTCGGGGGTGGCTAGTGGTAAATCCACTGGGAGTCACTGAGCCTATGGTTGGGTGGAAACGAGCACCCCTCTCAGCAGTTGCTTAAACCCTGGTGTTATTTCTGATAAGTTTTTTGCCTTTGGCATCTTGAATTATATGTATTCTAATAATTATGCTCATAAGCTGTGAAACTATGAATGATTTCATTATAAGAGTATCTGTATGGTATTTTGATCAGTACTAGTAGTTGTATATTTGTATGGAAAGACTACGTATGGTTTATTTCCTCATGAACTCGTTATTTGTATGCGTGCTGATCTAATTCAGACTCCACATCTGATTCTCGGGAGGATAGAATCCTTACCTGCCTCAGATAGTACCCTGGGTGAACCTCCCCATAGGGATACCCTCCTTCAAAATCCCATCGAGAACTGGGAAAGAGAAGGTGAAGGCGTAAGGCCTTAGTAACCCTACCCGAGGAGGAACGGTCCTCTTGAAAATCTGAGATGGCAGCATAAGGAGGAAGTATCGCATCGACGGATGAAATCCCATCGGGAGATCTGGGGTCATTCATGACCGTCAGATCGAAAGAAGAAGTCAGAAGGCTTAGTACCTTAACCATAGATAGGTGTTGATCGACGGACAGGATTTCGTCGGAAAATCTGCGGTCGCACCCGACCGTTAGATTGGTAGGAGAAAATAGGGTGTTAAATGCTTTCCCACTTGGTTTCTCTGTGTCTTCGTGGGTAGCGAAGAAATTAGGACCGTAGATCCCCAAGGTCCATGGGAGTATCTGGACCGTCAATTCGTCTACGTCTGGGGAGTCATGGAAGAATGCATGGGTAGGAACCAATCTGAGCCGTCAGATCTCAGCTGGAAAACCCGACAGCCGTTGGATCTGTCTGGAGTTACCCGAGGGTTAAGACCCCAGTGTATAGGGGTGAAAGCCCCGGAATAGATCTGAGTCGTTCGATTGATGGAGGCCACGTGTCGTAAGATTACCCATTTCGTGGAATCAAGAATCACAGAATCGGGAATCCTGATGACGAGAGTTCGTTGTTTTCCATGATGAAAACCCCGGGATAGATCTGAGCCGTCCGATTGACGGAGGCCACGTGTTGTAAAATTACCCATTTTGGGGAATCGGGAATCGCAGAATCGAAAATCCTAATGATGAGATTTCAGGATTTTCCATGGTGAAAACCCTGGGATAGATCTGAACCGTCCGATTGACGGAGGCCACGTGTCGTAAGATTACCCATTTTGGGGAATCGGGAATCACGGAATCAATAATCCTGATGATGAGAGTTCAATATTTTTCATGGTGAAAACCTCGGAATAGATCTGAGTCGTCCGATTGACGGAGGCCACGTGTCATAAGACTACCCATTTCGGGGAATCGGGAATCGTGGAATCAAAAATCCTGATGACGAGATTTCATGATTTTCCATGGTGAAAACCCTGGGATAGATCTGAACTGTCCGATTGACGAAGGCCACGTGTCGTAAGATTACCCATTTCAGAGAATCGAGAATTGCGGAATCAGGAATCCTGATGTCGAGAGTTCGAGATTTTTCATGGTGAAAACCCTGGAATAGATCTGATTTGTCCGATTGACGGAGGCCACATGTCGTAAGATTACCCATTTCAGGGAATCAGGAATCGCGGGATCGGGAGTCCTGGTGACGAGAGATTGGGACTTTCCACGGTGGAAATCCCGGGACAGATCTGGACTGTCCAATTTACGGAGGTTACGTGTCAAGAGATTAACCGCATCGGGAAACCAGGGATCGAGAATTCGGGAGTCCCGTGATCGAGAGTTCAGACTCTCGTAATGATAAAACCAATGAACAGACGAGATTCTTTCGGAGAATTCTCAGGGTCTGTAACGACCGTCCGATGTGAGGAGGAGATGTCGGCTTTAAGCTAGGGCGTGAATGCACATTAAGATAAGCAATGAGCA
>JASDQU010736624.1:292357-322578 GCA_032191745.1 Picea mariana
TGATGCGCTACCACTCAAAGGGGTACCAACAGGGGTTACAAGGGTGGCCAACAGATGTGCGCTTAAGAACCACTTGTATTTCATGCGTGTATGAATCCCTCAACCGCAGGTTTATGCGTGTAAAAACAGATCTCTGTGGCTTAAAGATGTCGGAATACGTCTCTACCCTAAAAAAAAAATACCCACAATTTCTGCCAAGGAAAGTGCTCTGATACCACTTGCAAGATACCAGATATATAAAATATGCAGAACAGAAATGAAATGCTAGAAATGACAGAATAACAGTAAAATATCCAGCATAATCTTCACAATACACAGAAATGATATACGAAATAGCAGCAGAAATAACACTTGATTCAGATAGCAATGTTCACAGGCCTCTTCGAGGGGGCAACCTCCAGTCGAGCAGCGCTCTGTTACAATAATCTCCAAACTAGGGTTCTCATACCCTCGACTCTTATTTATACTAAATATGTCTATTAAGAGAAGCATCTAGAGGAAGATCCTTCTAGAAGAGGAAGCTTCTATTAGGTCTTCTTACATCTGTTTTATTCTATTTTATTGAAAGGTATTATTAATATTGACCTTTATTACATCCGAATACATTGATCTACCTATGTGCGGGTTAGGACCTTAACATTTCTTCTGATTTCCTGAAACATTGAAAGATCAGATCAATTTTCCAGGTGGATAATTATATTCCATTGTTTGAAACCTTTCCAACGCCTTCTCCCATGCTCAATTCTGATTTTTGAGCAGGAAGTTATGGCTATTTGAAATTTCCCCATCAATTTTTCTGCTCATTTTTCAACTTGGCGCAACTTTGCGTTGTAATTAGGCATTGTTGCACCTACTCCATTGGATTTCTAGTAGGATCTCAATTGGGTTTCCTCATATATACATTATGGACGTTCTTTCGAAGTTTCAACTTGTTCTGGGTTCTGGGTTGCTAGTTACAGCCTGCTGAAGTTCTAGGTCAATTTGTGTTTTTGGTTTGGAATGCTACAGGTGCCTTATTTTCCATATTAAACACTTTTAACATGCCCAAAATTTTAATTCAGCTCTTGGAACATCTTCTATGGCTAAATAGATTTCCATTGACTACTCCTGCGCCTCAATCTGATTCTGGAGCAGAAATTTATGGCTCTTTGAAGCTAGTTGGGTCTTAAAACTTACCCTTCACTGTTTAAGCTGTAACTTTCTCAAAAAAGCACTGTTTGACGAACAGTTTACACCATTAGAAATATCTATCCGAGCTCTTTCATTTGATCTGCACAAACAAAGTGTACCTTCGATAGTGGTTTTTGAGTTGCTAAAAATGCTCTTAAGGCCCTAAAAAACGCACTGCAAAAAGATGATGTTCAAATGATATAAAACGTCGCAGAAAATCACTGGTTTTCTGTTGTTATTCATCCTCCAAACAACTCCGCGTGCAAAAATTTAAACCTGTACACCCATATTTTCCATGTACAGCAACACCATAAGATAAATCATTCTCCGTGCACCTATAACCACTGTGCATCACTTCTCTATTGCGTTAATAAATTGTGTGCACTACTTTTGTGTCGCGCGCCAATATCCACCACGCACAATTTTGGTTCTTGAACTATTACCCATTGCGTGCATTTTTTGTATCGCGCACTGATATTTCACAAGAATTTCACTCTACGCACTATACCATGCCAAATTTCAATACGCCGCACCACGCACAAATACTCTGCGTGCACCATTAACTAAACTGTCGCGTGACAACACATACCCATATTGTGCGCGCACCAACAAAACTTCTTTGCACTCAGCCAATACTGTGCACACCATGCGCACCATTATTATGTGTGTGCACACTGTGCGCACCTTAATATGTGTGTGTACACCACGCAATGCTAAATTTAGCACTCGAACACCAACACTTTTTCGCGCGGTGCCAAAATTTATTGCACGCACTCACACACCAACACATTTCCGCATGGCACCAAATTTTAGCGCGCACACCCACATGCCAATATCTTATCACGCAGTACCGAATTTTAACGCGTGCACCGGCATGCCAATATCTTGTTGTGCAGTGTTGATTTTTACCTATCACGAGATTTTCACTACGCAACATGCATTTTTTAGTGCGCCCACCTACACACATTCATTTTTATGCGCATCCATTCTTCATGAATTCCACTGCAGAAATTGGGGCTTTTTCCCAATTTACCATAGACATTTTGTAACTACGAAATTCATTCAATTTCACCCCGATAACACCAGTTCAACCTCTGCAACAACAAATCATTGTGGTTTGACATTTCTGGAATGAATTTTACCCAAAATCAATTCACGAATTGAGAATTTTATTTACCAATATCGCTCCATCTTCCATGGCTTCACTGTAACTTTAAATTCGACCAATTCCAGGTCTAAATTTTCTAAAACAGATATTAAATCAGTAATATCTCTTCACTTGGATGAATTTCTCCATTTTCTCATGAATTTTAACAACAAAATTTGGGGCTTTTCCCAATTCTGCGTTGTTGCTTCTAAAATTCACCATGGATGCTCTTTGACTTGAAATTTGGCCACTTCAAAATCAATCCTCTGTGAAATTTCCCTTCAACTCAACTTGTTCGGCCCATCCAGGCTCAGTGTTTAAAAATGAAGCTTTGATACCATGTTGTAACATCTCTCTCCATCCATGTCGTGCCACACTACACTAGAGAACTCTTATTGTTCTCTCTGCGGAACATACTGCAACATACCCAACATCCAATTGAGCTATGCCACGTAAATTTTTTGAACTGCGTGCATTTAAAATATATACACAGAAAAATCTTGCGGAAGCATTATATATAAAACGTAGATAGATAAATATGTTATGTAAATGCATGGATTCCCACTGAAATAAAAGTAAACATATACATCCAACATATACAAGAAATACTCATAAAAATAAGCACGTAAATAACAATGCAGCATGTAAATTTTGCACACAATTGGAACTTGTCTTGGTAAGGATGTCACCAACTACGTGCAGACCTTCCACAAACCTCCTAGTCTTGGACCACACTGTTCATCACTCTCAACAGTGAGTCACCCCCAAGCTAGGACTAAACTCCACCCGGGTAAAGGGATTCCTAACCAGGATAAGGCTAATGGACAACATGAAAGACTCCATCTCAGGTGCCAACTCAACTAAAAACCTACAGTCCCTCATTCCCCACATGCATGTCCCACCCAGGAAGTGTGCCCCTTCTCTTCTCAACAATCCTTCGACTACCCCACTTCCTTTCCGGGCTTCAGCAACAAGCCAGATAGGAAGTCTTAGAGAACTGTAGCTACAGTTTAGCACCTTCAAGAAATCAATTCCCAACAATTCTCTCACCAGAGAGAAATTTTTCATGGGCCTGACAACCCACCTCTTCAATATCCCATGGGCCTGACAACATGCTTCTTCAGTCCAGATCCCACGCTAACCAGCTACACTAGCACAAAGATGGCTATGGATATAGGTTCAGGTACAGTCATGAAGATACGAAAGATAGCTCAATGGGTGTGTGCATACTCCTGGATGATTGACTATATGATTGAATCATGGAAAAGATGATAGGAAATGAACTAAGTCCCCACAATATGTATGCATGTCCCCAACTTGACACTTTTCATGTTGGGAGCTACTTTGGCCTACTTGTCCCCAACTTTAGAACTTAGGATAAATAATTATCCATACTTTATGATTTAAGAAATATTAATATAATATTCCTTTTTGGCTTAAGCTCCATAGCTTAGCCCCTTTTCCTTAACTTTTAGGACCCTCCCTTTCCCTAACCAGTGAATTTTAGTCCTCCATCTCTTTTATCGTGGTCGGTCTGCGCACATCAATGTATTTTATATTAATCATGATACATATACAAAAATAGGCGCACTGGCATTTAACATTTAGGATCTCCGGCCTGATCAAAACATAAGCATACTAGCTTATAATAACTGGATCACCAGCCTATAAAACATAACATATACATAAAGGCTCGCTAGCCTCCCAATCGCATGCACTTAAGATGTTGCGCACGGTATCCTGGAATGTGCATACTTCATCATTTCACTGCGTAGTACATGTGTGCACTATGCCATGAAATGTGTATAAAAAATGATATCAAAACAGCTCACCATCTTAAGTACAATTTCATTTACATTACAATTGGGTGTGGCCTAGGGATATTACACTAGGAGGTACAATTACAACTAATGGACTAAATCCGACACAAATAAAATAACATTACTAATGTAATATGCCCCAATTAAGGGGTAATGAACCACTATTTAGGGCTTAACATGCCCCTCCCCTTGAGACAAGTTCTTTTCGCAACGCTTGAGTAACTCTGGATGCTTATGTATAAAAGTATCATCTTCCCAAGTGGAATCTCCAGCCAATAGTTTCCTCCATTTAACGAGATACTCTGAAATGGATCTATTCCTCAGCTGGAAAATTCTTGTGTCAGTGATGGCTTCAGGCTCCAATATGATTTTTCCTTCCTCGTTAAGTTCTGGAAATATAGTTTGAACTGGGATCTTGTCACCTATAACCTTCTTTAAGCATGAAACATGGAAAACTAGGTGTACTCGTGAAGATGCAGGCAACTCCAATTTGTATGCCATAGTACCAATCTTTTGCAACACCTTATAAGGGCCATAGTACTTTGGTGATAATTTATTATCCTTCTTGGCTTACCTGAGGGGAATTTGTTTGTATGGTTTTAGTCTTAAAAACACCCAATCCCCTACTTCAAAACTTCTTTCACTATGATGCTCATCTTCTTATTGTTTCATGCATTTTTGTGCCATGGTCAGGTTATCCTTTAAGATTTGGAGAACTTGTTGTTGATGCTCGATGTGATCTTCCACTGCTTGAACCTTAGATTTTTATTTTACAGAAGAAGTGATGGAAGGAGGGTGGTATCCATAGAGTGCCATAAATGGTTTCATTTTTGTTGCTGAATGAAAGGAAGTGTTATAGCACCATTCTGTCAAGGGTAACCATTTGAACCATTGTGTTTGTTTATCAGAGACAAAGAAATGAAGGTAGCCTTCCAGAAATTTGTTCACTATCTCGGTTTGTCCATCATATTGAGGATGATAGGATGCACTATGAGCCAANAGGGTAACCATTTGAACCATTGTGTTTGTTTATCAGAGACAAAGAAATGAAGGTAGCCTTCCAGACATTTGTTCACTATCTCGGTTTGTCCATCATATTGAGGATGATAGGATGCACTATGAGCCAATTGAGTACCCAAACAAGAAAATAATTATGTCCAAAAATGTCCAGTGAATATGGGATCTTTGTCACTTACAATAATCTTTGGGTTGTCATGTAGCTTTTGAATTGTCTCCATGAATGTAGTGGAAATTGTATTGGATTTGAAGGGATGAGAGAGTGCACAAAAGTGTGCGTATTTGGTGAGTCTATCAACAATCACCATGATGACACTCTTTCCTTCAAACTTTGGTAACCCTGTTATGAAATCCATGGAAACCTCCTCCCAACGCTGACTTGAGATGGCTAATGGTTGTAAAAGACCTAGGGTGTTAATTGTTTCCACCTTATTTTGTTGGCAAACCAAACATTCTGCAACAAACCTTTTAACATCAGTTTTAAGTCCATCCCAAAAAATTCCTTCTTGACCCTATGGTAGGTTTGCAAAAATCTCGAGTGCCCTCCTACTGGAGAGGTGTTAAATTCCAATAGTACCTTTTGTTTGAGTTGGGAGTTCTTACATAAATATAAGTGATCTTTGTGCCATAGTGAATCATTTTTCCATGTAAATGTATCTGATGCACTGGAATCCTGCTGCAACCTTTGATGGGAGTCCACACTTTTTTGTCATTCTTCCATTCATATCTTGCTTCTATTATCCAATCGGGTTATATGACCGAGATAGCATAGAGAAAGGCCTCAACATATTCATCATTTTTTGAGAGTGCATTTGCCACAACATTTTTCGTCCCTTTTTTATAGACGATTTTAAAATCATAACCCAGTATCTTGGACACCCATTTTGTTGTTCTTCTGAAGATAGTCTTTGTTCCAAGAAGTATTTAAGACTATCATGATTTGTTTTTACCTTGAAGTGCCTACCTATTAGGTAAGGATGCCATTTCTTCAATGCATGTAGTATTTCCATCATTTCCTTCTCACAAATGGGTTTGTGTAAGTCCTTTCCCTTGAGTGGTCGACTTTCAAAATCTAGGGGCCTTCCTTCTTGCATTAGGACAACACCAATTCCATTTCCTAAGGAATGAAATTCCACAATAAAGGTTTTTGTGAAATATGGAGTGGTCAAGATAGGATCTTTTCACATCACGTCTTTAAGTTTTTCAAAATCTTTAGTTGCCTCTGGAGTCCATGAAAATGCACCCTTCTTAGTTAGTGTCATTAAAGGTGTTTTTATTCTTCCATAGTGCCGAAAAAATTTGTGGTAGTAACCTGCCAAACCCAAAAATACTCTAAGATTCTTCAATGTTTTGGGAATCAGCTAGTCCATCATGGCCTTAATCTTGTTAGGGTCTACCTTGACACCTTCATGAGATACAATATGACCCAAATACTCTACTTCATTCACCCCAAAGAAACATTTGGATGGTTTGGCATATAGTTGTTTCTCCTTTAGTAGTTATAGCACTTTGACAACATGTTGCACATGATCCTCCCAAGACTTGCTATAGATTAGTATATCATCAAAAATTACTAACACGAATTTTCAAAGGAAGGGCTTGAAAATGGAATTCATCAACCCTTGGAATATGGAAGGTGCATTTGTAAGGCCAAAAGGCATGACCAAAAATTCATAATGGCCTTCATGAGTTCAGAATGTTGTTTTTGGGATATCTTCTTCCTTCATTCTAATCTGATGATACCTTAGACAAAGATCCAACTTTGTGAAATATATTGCTCCATGTAGTTCATCTAACAATCCGTCAATGACGGGAATGAGAAACTTATCTTTAATAGTGATCTTGTTGAGCTCTCTATAATCTGGACACATACGCCATGAGCCATCTTTCTTGAATAACATTACCACCAGTGCAGAGTAAGAACTTTGGCTTGGTATAATAATGCCAACCTCTAACACTTCTTCAACCATGCACTCAATTTCACTCTTCTGGGCATAAGGGTATCTGTATGGCCTGATGTTAGGAGGAACACTCCCAGGAATTAGGTGAATATCATGATCATGATTTTGAGTGGGTGGAAGACCTTTGGGAATATCTTCAAATACTTTGGAATGCTTATCAATGATCCCTTGGAGATCTAGGGGAACAGATGGCCTAGATGTTTGAACATCTAGTGAGCATAGTTGTGAAATTACACCTTGATGCCCCTTTTTCAATAATTTTTTCATGCCATTGGAGATTATCACCTTACTGAGTTTCCCTATGATACCTCTTAACTCGATTTATTTTCCTTCCAATGAAAATTTCATGAAAAGTTCTTGAAAATTAAAAGCCATTGTTCCTAATGATTGTAACCATTGGATTACTAGTACGAAATCAGCACCACCCATGGGTATAGCAATCATTGTACTATTCATTACATATTCCCCCATAGTAAGATTGATATTATTGCATTTTCCTAAGCAATTGATAGTTCATCCATCTGCAATCATTACTTTAAACTCTGGTGCTGGATATACAAAGCAATTGAGAGCTTTGGCTAATTTATAGTGAATGAAATTATTAGTACTACCAGAATCAATTAGGACTATTACCTTTTTATTTTTGATATATCCTTCAATATTCAGGGTTTGAGGAGTGTTAATTCCATCCAATGCATTACACAATATCGTGGAAGTCAACTCTTCAGAAGAAATTGTGTCTACATTTTCATCTTGAGGTGGTTCCTGTTCTTGTTCTTGTTCTTCTTCCTCTTCACAACCTATGTAGAATAATTTCTTTTCACCACACTTATGTCCCTTACTGTACTTTATGTCACAATTAAAGAATAAACCTTTTTCTTTTCTTTCCTCCAATTGTTGAGGTGTCAACCTAGTAGGTTGAGGTTTTTTAGAAGGAACATTATTCTCTTGGTAGATGTTAGGAGTGGTCCTTCTAGTAGACATAGCCATATTTTTACTTTCAACATTTCTTGCCACCCTAAATGCATTCTCCAATGATTTGGGTTCCCAAAGACGAACCTCATGTTGAATGTTATCCCTTAAAGTTCCTATGAATACATCAATCAAGTGCTCATCTGGAATATCTATTACCTTTATATTCAATCTTTGGAATTTCTCAATGTGCTCTGTAACTGAACCCTTTTTCTTGAGATTTATCATTTGGAGAAAGAAGGTATTGCTCCTTGTATCCTCATAGTGTGCTATCATTTCTTCCGTGAAAATTGTCAAAGTGACAAGTGATTTGCTAGAACAAAGCCATCGATACCACACAAATTGATTGGGTTCTAAATATAAAGAAGCAATCCATACATTTTGTGTATGTGGCACATTATGTAGATCAAATAATTGCTCCATCTGAAGTATCCATGTGATTGGGTCCTTGCCATCAAACTTCCTCATATCGATCTTAGGAAAGTGGTTGGTCTTCAACCCAAAGTTAGGGTTTCTCCATTCTTGATTCATTTTAATTGTGCCCTCATCATGAATTTCATGGGATACATTTTCACTTTCAGGTGTCCTCTCTATTAGGAAATGTTTCAATCCTTCCATGATCTCCCCTTTTAAACCATCCATCTTAGTATTTATTGAATCCCTCGTCTCTTGTAGTTCATCTTTTGTTACTATCTTCTTTTGTAAATCATTTATGTCCCTACGCATTTCTTCACCTTCATCAAGAGTCTAAGTAGGATTGTCTGGAGGCTTAAATGGTGTAGAAGTTCCCTTTTTTGGTGGCATGTTGGCCAAGTATCACATTAAACCATGATTTTGAGGTGGTTCTGCTAGACAATCTTCCTTTTATTGTATATCCTGAATTTCGGCCCTTCTGGGTATGAAATTTTATTTTTTGTAGTTCTCTGATATTGCTTCTCTGCAATGCCATAGGTCTGATCAAAATTGGATGTGCCAAGTGGAATTTACGATAACTTCCCCACAACTTGTTGATTTTTGTCCTTTCTAGGAGATCTCACTTGTATAGCGTGCCCCGCACAAAATAATTGATATAAATTTTGAAAATAATAACAGAAATACTACGAGTTGTCCACTATCCAATGCAATTGGTCGCACTCAATTTGGATACTCTACAAAGAGGTTATGATTGTTTTACCCGGAACACCTGCTTGAGACTAGTCAATAGGACTAGTCAGATACCCTATCTTCCACAGGGTGTATCTACAAATGTAAGATGACCCAGAAGATGAAATTTTTACCACGGATACCTCACTAATTTCTGTGAATATCCTCCATATTTTAGGTTCTGAAACATTACAGAAAACATTTTATAGCGAAAATTCCGCAATGACTCAATTCAGGATGATTCCAGAACCCTATCTTACACAAGTTGTATCTCCAAAATTATAAGGCCTCAGGAGATGAAATTTTAACCCAGCATACCTTGATCCGTCTACTAAATATCCTCCAATTAGTTCCTTCTAAAATGTTGTATAAAAAAATTTATAGAGAAAATTACAAGGTGTCTCAGATGTAGCAGCAAAACCCCAAGACCTTGAGCTCTGATACCATATGTTAAGAATCAAATATCAATATAGCATAGAAAAACCTAGAATAAGTACTCAACACCTTGAAAAAGAGATAATTTTAGGTAATAAGCCTCTTCAAGGGGGAAACCTCCTTATACCCCACATAAATTTCCAAATACAAGATGATTCCAAATGAAAATGTCCCCTTGGTATATATAGGAGACTAGGAGGTACAATTACAACTAATGGACTAAAGACGACATAAATGAAATAAAATTACTAATGTAATATTCCCTAATTAAGGGGTAATGAACCACTATTTAGGGATTAACACTAAGCCTAGGAGATGAAGCACCAAAAGTCATGTGGGCCCCATTTGGGTAAGTCAGTACATCAACTTCCCGAAGTCGTAACTTTTGCATATGATCTTCGTTTTAGGCGCACGATAGCCCGTTGGAAAGGTATCATCGAGGAGATTCGTTTAGGGGCTCAATCATTCCTTTAGATACCATTGAGAAGATAGATCCCAAAAAACCTTCATTTAGGCCCTTAAAATGGCCTCAGAAGTTAAAACTGCTAAAAATAGTAAATTGTCAAAATTGCCAGAAAACTATTTTGAGAAAGTTGGAAAAGGTGGGTGGACACCAATATCCACCTGGATCAATCCTCCCTCCTTAGTAATAAATGGTCTCCATTGCATTGAGTTCCCGAGGGAGAGGGGGAAGTGTTTGTTGAATCAAATCTTTTTGAGCTGCTTGCCTTGCTGGAGACGTCACGTTGCTTGGTTTGTGGAAGGATGCCACGAACCTGTTGCTGGCAAGGTTGAATTTGTTCAACCAGTTGGGATACATGAGATGTTTGTGTGTAGAATAAATATTTGTGCTTTTTTGCAGTCTTTTCGACCCGCTTATGTTGGATAGAAGGTGTTTGGGCCAAGGCTGTAGTGGTTGCAGTATCCTTTTGTTCACCTTTTGAACAAATTGTGAGGAAGCTAAATTTTGTAGTATGAGATACTACCTTGCGACAATGTTTAGGTGGAACAATATTTAGAACTACCTTTGGTATTCTATAGAGATGACCCCCCATAGAAACAATGACACTGCAGGGTCGAGACTCATAAAAAACATGGCACTTCCACATATACGGTTGGCCTAAGAGAACATCACAGACATCCTGTGGGGAAAAATCACATAATACCTCATCCTTGAAGGGCTGGATGTCATATGGCAATCGACACTGGTTTTTGACATGGAGATCTCGTGCCTAGCGAAGCCACCCGATGTTGTATGGTTGCGGGTGTGGTGTTGTCGACAATCCCAACTGTTTAACGACCTCTATTGAGATGAGATTATTTTGGCTTCCACTATTAACAATAAAATGCAGTGGGGCCCTCTTCACCCACATATGTGAATGAAAAAAGAACTCCCCCTCTTTAGGACCTGTTGGTTCTTTTGGTTGAATTTTTGTAGTTGCAACAATAACAGTGCGGTCTGCGTCAATGATCTGTCTTTTACCAGTATTTTCATAATCAGATTCTGAATTAGGGTTCGGCTCCTTGTCTTTGATCTCAGCCACCAATGACTTTTTTTAGAGACATTTCTCGGTGTTGTTCCAGGGGTATTTGTGGAAATCGCACCATTTTTTGATGTCCTTCTTTATCTTCCCGTGAACCTTCTTTTCCTATGGTTTGGAATGGTTTTCGGGAGACTGTTTGTTAGGGTCATCTTTATCATACTTTGTTTTTTGCAGATTTGCATACCCAAAATCCTGTTTTTTCTGGTGCTTAAATTTCTTCTCGATTTTAACAACATATCGATAAGAAGCACTAAGTGATGAGATGTGCAGAAAATCCATTTCAGTCTAGATGTATCTGTGTATATCCCCACGGTATTTCAGAACCAAATGTCGTTCGGAGTCTTTGATACCCATCTTGGTGCGCAAGGTATGGAAGGTATTGGTCAAATCCAGAATGACTTGGCCCCTCTCTTGTCGCAGTGTGGTCCATCTCATGTACCGGTCCTCATAGTTTCGAATAGGGTAATATTGTTCCTTACCGCATCCACAAAAAAAGCCCAAGTGGGCTCATCCCCATATATTCTAGACTCCTATGTGGAACTTTTCTCCCAGTAGATTTCCCACCAATGTTTGACATGGGGGAGAGATTTAAGGAGTGCGAAGGTGATATTTTCCTTGTCAGAAAACTTATGAACAGAGAAATAACTTCTAACAGATTTAACCATTTGTCTAAGGCATCCGCATCTATCTAACCTTCAAATATGAGAATATCAAAATTAACATGTACCTTGAAAAGAGAGGTGCTTCCAAAGTGGTTGTTTGATGAAAATGTGCCTGTTTCTATCGACAGTTGTTGAAGGATTTGGGAAAAATTCTCCATCATTTCATCTCTCTGTCACGTGAGAGCTTGCTCAAGAAGCATATTGATAGGATCGCCTGCTCCGTCATTTTTATTTTCTTCCACCATGGAGGGTTTCTTGGGCATGCAAGAGTGATTTTCTTCAAGAGAGACAAGCTCAAGACCCAACTTTCTATACTCGAACCTCGTCGGGGACATGCACTGAAAAAAACGATCAAGAGCAGTATGCTCTGATACCACTGATCAGGATTATTTTTGGAACAAAATGAGAGGGGAGATATAATAAATAAATGCACAGAGATATTGCAGATATGAAATAATAAAACATAAATGTATTAGATATCCAACCATAAACACAGAGATATAGTAATACACAATTTTCTATTAATGAGAGAAAATGTACAAAGACTGTAAAAATATAGAGTGAAAGACTCACTAGAATGGTGGCAGCTTATCTCTGAGAAGATATTTGACGGCTACTTGCATTCGCAAGAAGATGGTTACAATGAGGCTCTAAAGTCATTTTTAAAATAAACAGGAATGTCAAAAACCCTAGACATCCAAAAACCTAACCCTAGGAGATGAAATGCCAAAAGTCATGTGGACCCCATTTGGGTAAGTTAGTACATCAACTTCCCTGGGTCATAAAGTTTGCATACGATCTTCGTTTTAGGTGAACGATAGCCCGTTGGAAAGGTATCATTGAGGAGATTCATTTTAGGGGATCAATCATGCCTTCGACTATCATTGAGAAGCTCGATCCCGAAAAACCTTCATTTAGGCCCTCATAATGGCTCTGGAAGTTAAAACTGCTAAAAATAGTAAATTGCCAAAATTGCCAGAAAACTATTTTGAGCATGTTGGAAAAGGTGGGTGGCTACCAATATCCACCTGGATCATTAGAGGAAAACAATATTTCTTGGTTTTGTTATAAAAAAACATGGTTTGTAGAGGTAGATGGGCATGCTTGGGCATTTGGCGTGGCATGTTGGCATTCTCTCCTTTGCTTTTTTATGGCATCTTTATTTGTTTGATATATATGACACATGTAGACATTTATGTGATCTTTATTTGCTACATAGTAGTTGTGAACACACCCTTTCTCATTGGGAAGAGGCATATGTAGTAGTAGTTGAGAAGGGACGAATGCACCTATATGTGATAGAATCAATAATATGGATATTATATGTATAGATGTTTTTAGGGGCTAATTTTCATGGTTATTCCCAAAACCCGTTTTGCTAATTTCCATTTTTTCTAAAAATGATTCGCCCGAATTCCATAGAATAAAATTATTTTACCTTAAAAATCACCAAAATTTTATAGAAACTATATAAAATTCTTATAAACTTGAATATTTTTACAAAACTATCACCAAACATTTTACATTTTGCATATTAAGGACTAGTAAGATTAGCCCATGTTTCTACATTTTAATATAATTTTTCATCCTTAAAATTATCCCTATTTGTATAGTACACATTTAGAAATGATAGCTAGATGTTCCTTATAATAGCATCAAAGATGAACAAATCAGTAAATAAATGAATACATATATTTAGAAAATTTAGTTGAAATGTGTAAAATAAATTCATTTTTAATGAGAAATGTCTAAAATGTGTACCCACGCATTTAATATGTATATTTTCAAATATTTTATTAATTTGAAATGATATATGGAATTAAAGTAGTAATGTTGATTCCTTAACTATTTGATAATAAACAAGTAAAATTTTAGGGGCTAAATTTCACCCATGTGCTAATTTTCCATGTTTTCCCAAAAATAGATTCACCAATTTCCATTTTCCTAAAAATGGTTGGCCCAAATTGTAGAAGATAAAAAAAAATTACCTTAAAAATCGCAAAACTTTTATAGAAACTATATAAATCCTTGGAAATTTGAATTTTTTGCAAAAATGTCGCTAAATAGTTTATGGTTTCCGTTATCACATAAAGTTGTTTAAGGGTTGCAGGGCGACCCAATCCTTTTCTTACGCAGGCATCAGCCTTGAGCTCAAAGCACAACTTTCATAACAACCCATTTCGGGCTTGAGACACAACCAACAGGCAGGTTCCGTTTTCAGCGGTGGGGATCCCTCATGGAGTTCAGATCAGTGGCTCACGGGTATTCGGAATCTCAAAATTGCACCAATTATAGCACCAATGCTGAATTCTCGAAGTAAATCTGGACCATCCATCAGCGGGGACACGCGGGACAAGTCTGCGAACTTCGAAGGCAGATGAGTTTTGAAATTCGAGAGTTCCAAAGTTCGGAGACCCGAAATCATCTCAGTCATCGATCCATTAGGGTCGCTCATCATCAGATCCCTAGCTTTGGGTAAAAGCACATGGAGAAAGACCAGGTTTGAGATTTGATTTTTTCGAAGTCTCGGAGCCCGAAATGAGTATGAGCCATTGATCTTGAGGAAGACAGGTGGCAGCCAATCCGAGTATTCGTGAAAGTGACCTTCAGGAGATTTGAAATGAGAAATGTGTCGAAGTCCCAAAGTGTTGAAGTACCAAAGTCCCGAAGAGCCGAAGTGTCGAAGCCTCTGAAGTATCGAAGTCATTGAAGTTGTGAAGCTACCGAAGTGCCGAAGTCCCGAAGAGCCGAAGTGTCAAAGAGTTGAAGTATCTAAGCCACTAAAGCCTCCCAAGTGTCGAAGCCACCAAAGTGTCAAAGTGATGAAGAGCCGAAGTGTCAAAGCCTCCCAAGTGTCGAAGCCACCAAAGTGTCAAAGTGATGAAGAGCCGAAGTGTCGAAGCCTCCGAAGTGTCGAAGTTGCCAAAGTGTCGAAGTGCCAAAGTCCCAAAGATCCAAAGTGTCGAAGAGCTGAAGTGTCGAAGTCCCAAAGTGCCGAATCACGTGGCGCACTCATCAATCATGACACGTGGTGCTCGTTCCAAGTCATTTGGGTGTAACATTCACCCATTTCCATATTACACGTGTCATCCTTATTTCCATGACACATCAGCAGCCGTAGCATCATATGACGTCACGCCACCACGTCACTTCAACGATTTTCCTCTGAAAGATTTTTCATGTTTCACATTTGAAAATCCTAAAGCCAAAAGTGTCGAAATCCTAAAGTAAGTATGGACCGTCAATCTACGAGGAGCCACGCGTCATTAGATCCATGGCTTCGGATAAAAGCATTTAGGGGTAGAGGAGGTTTGAGATTTGAGTTTTCCGAAGTCCTGGAGCCCAAATTGAGCCTGAGATGTTGATCTTGAGGAGGGCAGGTGGCAATCAATCTGAGTATTCATGAAAGTGAGCTTCGAGAGAGTTCAGGTTTGAGATTTGAAAACTCTGAAACCTGAATCACGAAGAAAATCAGGACCGTTAGTTTGAAAAGAGGTAGATCTGATCCGTCAGTTTGAAAGTGCCAAATATGAGTCGTTAATCAAGAGGCCTCGTCCAATATCGAAAGATCAGTGGTCGCGCTCAATTGCGGGGTCGAAAGGTGCTCGAGATTTAAAATTTCAAGGGCGAGCCGCAATCGGAACCATGGTTTTGAGAAGGGGACAGGTGGTGGCTCGTGGTGAATTGCGGGGAAAAAAAAAGTTTGTTTCCAAACCACTCTTGGCCATGCCCGCAATCACATGTTTGTGTGACATCATAGCCCCAGGTCACATCTATGAAGGAGCTAAAGGAAAGGGTAGAGCGCTCCTCCAAGGCATAGTTTTAGTGGACCTCAAAGTTGGTGGGAGATTAATCTTGGCAATGGCGTTAAATCTAGCAGGTGCACCCTGATATCAGATCGGGACCATATCTATGGCCACAGTTCATTACGGGGATGCAACATGCTTGGGCAATAATTTTCTTGAGCGGTCCCACAATTGAAACCATGGGCAGGCAAAAGTAATAGGTGGTGGATAGTGGTGAATTGTGGGGACAAAAGAAGTTTGTCTCCAAACCACTCTTGGTCATGCCTACAATCACATGTCTGTGTGAGGTCATAGCCCCAGGTCACATCTATGATGGAGGAAAAAGAAAGGGTAGCACCCTCCTCCAAGTCACAGTTTTAGCTGACCTCAAAGTTGGTGGGCGATTAAGCTTGGCAGTGGCGCTAAATCTAGCAGGTGCACCCAGATCTCAAATCAGGACCAAATCTATGACCACAGTGCATTGCGGGGATGCAACATTCTTGGGCGATAATTTTCTTGAGCAGTCCCACAATTGAAACCATGGTAAGTCAAAATTAATACGTGGTGGAAGATGGTGAATTGTGAGCTCAAAAGTGGTGTGATTCCAAACTTCTTTTGATGACCCCACAATCACGTGCTCATATAGCGTCCTATCCAAGAGCGGCATGTGGCCACCCCCAAAGCATTAAGTCTCATTGTGATCCTGAGAGGAGGCAGTTAATGAAAATAGAGCTAGTGGTTGAAACCTCGGCTCACTCCATAAATGGAAGGCATGGAGGGCCCGACCGTGGGGACTGAACCGTCAGCCCGTGGTACCCTTGTGGATAGATCTTCCTGCAGACCCATGTCGATCTGAGCTCATGTATGACAGAGAGATACATGCATAGTCTGACAGAAGACTTCCTTGACGCAATGCTTTGAATGTGGTGATTAGATCACACTCCTGATAGTCAGGGATTGATCTGAGTATAAATTTTTCAATTTGATATTTTGTTATGGTCGTTAATTGGTTGAGAAGAGCTCCCTATCTTGTAATATTTTGATGCCAGAGTTGTTCTCTGGTTATGTATCAAATTTGAGACTTTCGCATTAATAGAAGTCAGCCTCTTTTCATCTCTCTGTAAAAACTGTGCTAAAACACTCGAGCATGGAGGATTCAGTCGAGAGTTGTGATGCTATTGTAATGTAGGTTTTATTACAGTGGTATCATGACCAGTTTTAGTCAGCTCCCCTATTATCTTATTTCTTCTCACATTGAAAGGCTCAGGCATGGAGGATCCATTCGATTTGTTGTAGTTGCATCATGATGTAGGTTTGATCATTATGTTGTTGTGATTGTGTGCCTGTGACATATTTCAATGTCTGAAGCTTGAGTTCAAGAGCATTCTTCAGCCTGTGTTTTTCTTCACCAAGTTGCTTGAAGGCCAGATGCCCATCGCTGACTTGTCCACTTTCTCACTATGTCTTCCTTCTGCTCACCCTTAAACTCAATTCACGGAATGAATTTAATGAGGCCCTCACTTCCCTGTGCATTTCCTTCCTAGTTTCTGTGTTGAAATCATTCCTGTATCGATTTTATTCCATTTGACCTCCATTCATAAATCAAACATCCACTGAACTTTATGATGGGTACTGGGCTTATCCTCTTGCAATATGAGGGTGACTCTCAGTGCTAACATTTGTGGCACCGCTGCCGGGGATGAATTGAAGACATTTCCCTAGATAAGAATGACAAAAAATATCTAATTCTGAAGGTGCATCAGAAATCATTACTTTGAGGATTGCAACTTGCACCTGGAGACTCCACTATTTTAGTTGTGGCTTTGAAAGGAAGACACACAAGGTCTACTCCACAACTGCCTCTAGCAACACCTGAAGCTGACCCAGAGAAAATTATCAGAAAGGAAATCTTTCTCAAGAAGGATTTTAGTTGTTGTCCCAGATTGAAAAGCTCACTGGGAGAACGATAATGACCATATCTGGTCTTTGATGGTGAACAAAGACCATAAAATTTCAGACTGCATATCATTCACCTGGTGACTCCATGTTTAAATAATCCAATGGCGACTCCACTGTTGTGAAATGGAAAATATTTTAGCTCAGAGGTATGCCCTCTGTGATTTTTCAAAAATAGTTGGTTTCCCTAATCCAGTGCCTGATAGAGATGAATGGGAAGGAAGCCTTCCTAAATTCTGAGGAAAAGAGTGGGAAGTGCTAGCTGAACATTTGTTGGACTTTCATGATTTTATTCATTGACTTCATATCGTGCATGAATATGTTTAGATTAATATTTTCAAGCATTCATTAAAGGGCATTTCTCATGATTGGTGTTGATCTCTTCCCATTTCAAGCATCATCTCCTTTACAGGTTTTCATACAACTTTCAATTCGTTTTGTAAAGATTATTTTTCAGCTGAGTATCTTTACAAAAATTGTTGTGATGAGTTTTATTTGCTTTATAAAGATTATGCCTGTCACAAAGACTATATTTGTGATGAAGCATTTATTGCGGAAGAAAGCATTTGCCATGAATATAATGAGTTGTTGAATGATATTCATTATGATAGAAATAACATAGAAATGTTTGGCATCATATCATATGTATCTATTGTTTTAAGCGTTCATGAAGATCAACATGTCTCTTATGAATATTCCAATGTCGAAGAGCAGGTGCATTCTATAGTATATATTTCTCCTAACTGTGAAGCTGAGATAGATGATAAGCTAGTGACCAAAGCTAGGGAAGATTCCTCTATTTTGTTTCCTAGATTTTCATAATTGAAGGAAGATTATGTTTGCTTCTCTTATGAAGGAAATGCAGAGGATATTTTTGTTCACGACACAGATGTTTTTGGAAACCCTTCTTATGATGAAGAAGTGATTTCAAATACTGACTAAGAGTAGCCAGCTTTCAATGAATATCAAAGCGAAGGTGATGAGGAGTAGAGATTTTCCATGGTTCCTGTTTATGATGATTATGAATCTAATCCTTGGGAGAGCCATGAAGGAGAAAAGGAGGAGTTAAATGTGCAGCTTATCTCCTGTCGAGAACATATGAATGAGAAAATATCACCTGGGATCAGCCAACCTGCATCATTCCTCCACCCACACTCTGAGAAAATCGAACGACGGGTGAGAAATAATGAAGTGCGGGAGGTAATTTCTTAGCGGTTGAGCTTTCGTGATTATAAATTTTGTGACCCTGTGGGGTTGTATATGGAGATTTGTTTTCCAAAAGAATTAGAGCCTACCAAAATATTCTTATTATCATCATTTAGGGGTATTGTCAGTGTTCAAAACCATGTTCTCGTTCTATTGTCATACTTCCCTAACCTTTTGTGGATCATCTGTAATGAAGAAAATAATCATGTCACCAGACATTTTGGGTGGCTATGGTGGAAATTTTCTTTCACCTAACGCTTTGTAAAAATCAGTTAGCCTAGGATTGTACATAAATAAGATCCTTCTGAAGCTCATGTGTTTGTTTTCATTTTTTAGTAGAGTAGTGTACATATTTCCCTGTTTTCTTCAACGAAATTTTTGAGCTAGACTCCATAGCCCAA
Source organism: Picea mariana (assembly GCA_032191745.1). NCBI lineage: Eukaryota > Viridiplantae > Streptophyta > Pinopsida > Pinales > Pinaceae > Picea > Picea mariana. Next base: position 311,577 of record JASDQU010736624.1, read on the forward strand.
CAGCTAAGGCACTAGAACTGCACGTTCTTGGCAGCTCTCAGGGAGCACACCATCCCCTGTGGAGCCAAATGTTATCACATAAAGTTGTTTAAGGGTTGCAGGGAGGCCCATTCCTTTGCTTACATAGGTATCAGCCTTGAGCTCAAAGCACAGCTTTCATAACAGTCCATTTTGGGCTCAAAACACAAGAAACAGGCGTGTTCAGTTTTCAATGATGGGAATCCCTCATGGAGTTCAGATTAGTGGCTCATGGGTATTTGGAATCTCAAAATTGCACCAAGTACAGCGTCAGTGCCGAAGTCCCGAAGTAAATTTGGACCATCCATCAACGGGGACACGTGGCAGAAGTCCGCGAACTTCGAAGGCAAATGAGTTTTGAAATTTGAGATTTTTGATGTCCAGGGACCTAAAAGCATATCAGTCATCGATCTGTGAGGGCCATGCGTCATCAGATCCCTATCTATGGGTAAAATCACATAGAGGAAGCCCAGGTTTGAGATTTGATTTTTCCAAAGTCTCAGAGCTCGAAGTGAGCATGAGTCATTGATCTTGAGGAGGACAGGTGGCAGTCGATCCGAGTATTCATGAAAGTGAGCTTTGAGAGATTTGAAATGAGAAATGTGTCGAAGTCTCGAATCGTCGAAGTACCGAAGTCTCAAAGAGCCAAAGTGTCAAACCCACTGAAGCCTCTGAAGTGTCGAAGCCATTGAAGTGTCGAATTCGCTGAAGTGTCAAATTCCCGAAGAGCCGAAGTGCCAAAGAGTTAAAGTGTTGAAGCTGCCGAAGCCTCTGAAGTGTCGAATACGTTGAAGTGTTGAAGTGCCGAAGAGAAGAAGTTTCGAAGCCTCCGAAGTGTCGAAGCCACCAAAGTGTTGAAGTCTCGAAGAGCTGAAGTGTCGAAGAGTCGAAGTGTCGAAGTCCCAAAGTGCCAAAGAATGTGGCGCACTCATCAGTCATGACACATGGCGCTTGTTCTAGGTTATTTGGGTGTAACATTCACCCATTTCCATATGACACGTGTCATCCTTTTTTCCATGACACATCAATAGTCGTATCATCATATGACGTCAGGACACCACATCACTTTGACGATTTTCCTCCGGGAGATTTTTCATGTTTCACATTTGAAACTCCCGAAGCCAGAAATGTTGAAAGCCCGAAGTAAATCTAGATCATCGATCTTTGGGGAGCCATGCGTCATTAGATCCATGGCTTCAGATAAAAGCATTTGGGGATAGAGGAGGTTTGAGATTTGAGTTTTCCGAAGTCTCGGAGCCTGAAGTAAGCATGAGCCATTGATATTGAGGAGGACAGGTGGCATTCGATCTGAGTATTTGTGAAAGTGATCTTGGGAGAGTTGAGGTTTGAGATTTGAAAACTCTGAAACTCTAATTGTGAAGAAAATCAGGACCGTTGGTTTGAAAAGAGGTAGATCTGATCCGTCGGTTTGAAAGTGCCAGATTTGAGTCGTTAATCTAGAGGCCTTGTCCGAGATCGTAAGATCAATGGGCATGCTCAATTGTAGGGTAGGAAGGTGCTCAAGCTTTAAAATTTTGAGGGCGGGCCGCAATCAGAACCACGGTTTTGAGAAGGGGATAGGTGGTGGCTCATGGTGAATTGCAGGGACAAAATAAGTTTGTTTCCAAACCACTCTTGGTCATTCCCACAATCACATGTTTACGTGAGGTCATAGCTCCAAGTCGCATCTATGAAGGAGCCAAAGCAAAGGGTAGTGCCCTCCTCCAAGGCACAGTTTTAGCGGACCTCAAAGTTAGTGGGCGATTAATCTTGGAAGTGGTGCTAAATCTAGAAGGTGTGCCCAGATCTCAGACTGGGATCAGATCTATGGCCATAGTTCATTCCATGGACGCAACATGCTCGGGAAATAATTTTCTTGAGTGGTCCCGCAATTGAAACCATGGTAAGGAAAAGGTAATAGGTGGTGGCTCATGGTGATTTGCAGGGACAAAAGCAGTTTATTTCCAAACCACTCTTGGTCGTGCCCACAATCACATGTCTGCGTGAGTTCATATCCCTAGGTCACATCTATAAAAGAGCCAAAGGAAAGGGTAGCGCCCTCCTTTAAGGCACATTTTAGCTGACCTCAAAGTTGGTGGGAGATTAAGCTTGGCAGTGGAGCTAAATCTAGCAAGTGTGCCCAGATCTCAGATTGGGACCAGATCTATGGCCACAGTTCATTGCAGGGACACAACATGCTCAGGCGATAATTTTCTTGAGCAGTCTCGGAATTGAAACCATGGTAAGGAAAAAGTAATACATAGCAGAAGCTGGTGAATTGCGGGCTCAAAATAAGTGTGATTCCAAGCTGATTTTGATGGCCCCGCAATCACGTGCTCATATAGAATCTTATCCAAGAGCATCACATGGCCACCCCCTAAGCATTAAGTCTCGTTGAAAACATGAGAGGAGGCAGTTAATGAAAATAGAGCTGGTGGTTGAAACCTCGGCTCACTCCATAAATGGAAGGCTCGGTCATGGGACAGATCTTCCTGCAGACCCATGTCGATCTGATCTCGCGTCTGACAGAGGGATACATGCACAGTCTGACAGAAGACCGCTCAGATGCAATGCTTTGAATGTAGTGATCAGATCACACTCCTGATAGTCGAGGACTATTCTGAGTATAAATATTTCAATTTGATATTTTGTTATGGTTGTCAATTGGTTGATCAGAGCTCCCTATCTTGTAATATTTTGATGCCAGAGATGTTATCTGGTTATGTATCAAATTTGAGACTTTCACATTAATAGAAGTCGGCCTCTTTTCATATCTCTATAAAAACTATGCTAAAACACTCGGGCATGGGAGATCCAGTCGAGGGTTGTGATGCTATTGTAATGTAGGTTTGATTGCAGTTGTATTGTGACCAGTTTTAGTCAGCTCCCCTGTTGTCTTATTTCTCCTCACACTGAAAGGCCCGGGCATGGAGGATCTAGTCAAGTTGTTTTAGTTATATTGTGATGTAGGTTTGATCATTATGTTGTTCTGACTGTGTGCCTGTGACATATTTCAGTGTCTGAAGCTTGAGTTCAAGAGCGTTCTTGAGCCTGAGTTTTTCTTCACCAGGTTGCTTGAAGGCTGGATGCCCAAAGATGACTTGTCCACCTTCTCACTAAGTCTTCCTTCTGCTCACCTTTAAACTCAATTCACTGACTGAAGTTAACTAGGCCCTCACTTCCATGTGCATTTCCTACCCATTTTCTATGTTGAAATCATTCTTGTATCGAGTTTAGTCCATTTGACCTCCATTCATAAATCAAACATCCACCGAACTTTTTGATGGGTACTAGGCTTATCCTCCCGCAATCTGAGGGTGACTCTCAGTGCTAACAGTTTCCATATTAAGGAATAAAATTCGCCAAGATTTCTACACTTCAAAATAAATTTTCATCCTTAAAATTTTCCCCGCAAGAAAATGAAATAACACATATAAAAATGAAAAAAAAAAAAATTACTTCTTCAATTATTTGTCGTTGTCGTTATCTGACATAATGAATGATAAAAAAACAATAACAATCATAATGGATAAGAAGAAAATAACAATAAAGAATAATAGAAAAGGAAAATAAGTGATGTTATAAGAATTACAATATGACAAAGAGCTAATGTATTAAAAGCATCAAATTATTAAAATCATGTTGATTTTATAAAATGCATATGAAAAATTTTAAAATGTGTATACTAAGTATGTTATTAATTAACATATATATATATGAACTTAAAGTATGAAGGTTAGAACTTGAAACAATTGATAATAAGAAACAAAACTAAAATGCAATAAAGGGGTTGCATGGAAAGCAAAGGATGGGTCCAACATTGATTTACGTATGAAGTTCTTTTTAAGCTAAATAAAAAAATAGCAAAAAAAATTGTGTGAAAAATTATGATGCTATAAGAGTATTTACTGGAAGGTATAAAATGTAAAAGGATTTACCTAATTTTGAAAATATTACTAATAATAATAGGGAGCCTCAAAATAAAGCATAAAGCATATGTGAAAATAAAATTTAAAGGAAGTAAAATTAAGAAATTGTATATAAGGGGAAAGAAAAATTTAAATATGAAATGCATAGTAATTTGAAATGGAATATGTATGTATGTATGAAGGTTGTGCCTTTTTAAGCATGAAAGGATTGAAAAAAAGTTTTACAAAAATGGAGAGAATAAAAAAATTTACATCCCTCTATGCTTGTTGAAATCATGAGGTATTTACTTATTGAAATTGTGACATAGCACCTACTTTCATGGAATATTAAAAAATGTCCCTAATTTCACTAGATATTGATAAATACCTTCCAAAATCATTTTTTTGAACCCCCCTCCCAATACATATTTCCAATAAAAAAAAACATATTTTTACTAGCTACCTCTTTTTATACATCCAATACCTACAAACCCCTCAATACTCCACATACCACACCCCTAAAATCCGTGATAGAACATAGGGAGGCCGAGTATTTTCGAAATATTGGGGGCTCAAAAACAAGAGCATCTCATAGACCCATTTAAGGGCACAACATGTCACTCACAAGGAATTGAACATGGGTGGGGAGGGTAGCAATCTTTCCTCCCAACCACCCAAGCTACATCCAATTGACCAATTTAAAACCCCCTTTTATGAATGAACGTGATAAGATATTAGTCAACGAAGTGAAACCCTTGCGGTTGAAACTTACTAATTCTGTGAAGTAATATCTTAAGGCTTACAAAAATGAAATCAATAAAAAAATTTACATCCCTCTATACTCATTGAAACTTGCTAATGTCGTGAAGTAATAACTTGTTCCCAACTTCAAACTCTAAATGTTATAATCTCATGATGATTAAATTCAAGTTCTTTGTACCTTTAAATGTTTTTATCTTCACTAAAAGTGTGAATTTGTATTGCTTGCATTCAACTTTTGAAACTATTTCTTTGATGGAGTCAATCTCGGAAGATAATAAATGCAAGTATTTTGCAGTGATTCCCATTAGTTCAAACACTGCATCCTCAAAACCGATAGAAAATTCTAATGAATTGATGTGGTATTGAAGGTCAAATTTAAGAAAATACGAGTAATCACAGTGGGGGCAAATCAACATTACATTTGGGACAATGTCAATTGTTGTTATTTTTTTGGATGACTATATTCATGCATATCCTATTAGCAATGAGAAAAGGCTAGGCAAGGTAGTAGAAATTGTCCATGTGGATTTTTTATGGTAAAATTAATTAAAATCCATTAATCTTTTTCAGCAGGGTTGATGTTGGCAACATCAACAATTGTTCTTTTTTTGTTTACCCTCTTAGGAACATTTGTGTATTTTGTAGTTAAGGATGGAGAAGGAGAACGTAATCCCTCTTTCTCAATCCATCATGTTAGCATATGTGTTTCTTCAACATCTAGGTTAATTAGAATGATGGATTTGGAGATAGTCCCAATAATCTTTCCATTGAACTCAGTTACATGGCCTCTCCTTGATTGCAAGGATGAGGTGGTTTCCTGAAGAATACAAATTAGCTAGTTCCTTGCCTTCTACATGGAAATGTTCTCTCTGCAATGTCACGTCCATTCTATAACCTGACATGTCCTTTAGATGGATTATTTTTTTATAGTATCTAATCCATATTTCCTATCTGTTGCTTCAATGTCTAGGTTAATTAGAATGATGGATTTGGAGATAGTCCCAATAGTATTTCCATTGAACTCAACTACATGGCCTCTCCTTGATTGTAAGGATGAGGTGGTTGCCTCAAGAATACAAATTAGCTAGTTCATTTCCTTCTACATGGAAATGTTCTCCCCACAATGTCACATCCATTCTATAGCCTGACATGTCCTTTAGATGGATTATTTTTTTATAGTATCTAATCCATATTTCCTATGTATAGGGGAGATAAGGGATGCATTAGTCACAAGACCAATAATGTCAACAATGGAGCCAACAGTTGTAGATTTTATTTCATTGATTGGTTTGAAGGTGAAATTAAGTTGGAAAAATGATGGTCTTTCTCATGTGCAATTTTGAACTAGGGAGGCTGGATGTAAGAATATCTCCCAATCATTATTAAAGTGTTTCTTACTTGTTTGTTTTCATGCTTAATAGTGCCTTTCAAGATCAAGTAGACATGACCGATTTGGATTTGATCATAAAAGATATCTATGGAATCATTAAAGAAAGCGATATGTATATCCCCCCATGTTAGCAAAATCAAATATAAAGACCTTGATATACCCTTGTTGGTTCATGAATTAACGAAGGATTGTCTTTCCCTCTGCGTGACCCTTGATGACCCAATTCAAGTTCTATGGGCTCAATTCTCTAATAGAAATAGGTTTTTGAATGGTGGATAAGGAAGGAATTTGAGTACATCTACATTTTCCTTTTAGTAGTGCCCCTTGCATGGAAGATGAAGGGGTGTTTTTCCGACGAGTAGGTGGGAGAAATATAGTGATTGGATGGCCAATCCATGTCATGGAGGAATCAATGATTTCCAAGTGTTGTGGTATGATATTCTTGTATGCAAAATGAAAATCATCAAACAACAAATGAGTAGGTAGCGTGTGGTGAAGCAAATATTTCAAGCATATTATGATTTATGGATGAATCTTACATGCATTGGTTAAAAACCGCATAGGTCCATTTTTTAAGGTGTATAATCGAATCCATTTGAAGTGTTCCTGAAGCAACAAGGCCATTAAAGTTTTTCAGCAATATTATGTGTTGCACATGTGTGCCATCAAAGACATAAGTGCAGTAGGGTAAGGTTTCACTTTGAATATAACATACAATATCGACATCAACAATCCGTAGGAATGGTTGCATGTCGAATGATAGTGCAAGCATCGGGTCGATGGCATATTCAGTTAGATGGGTAGACATATCGAAGCAGTGACATAGTTTAAAAGTGAAACCCTATAGATGAAAGGGGAGAGTGAAAACCAAAAATACATGTATGTAAACAACATGAAAACAAAGAGTGCATGAACAATAGTGACATAAATCAACATTAGTGAAAAAAAGGTCATGTCTGCAAAGGTGGATTGCATGTTGTATAGTTGTTTTTTTTAACAAGTTGAAAAGGGCCCCGTTTTAGGCAAAGATTTGAAAATACTTAAACTTTTAAGTACAAAATATTTTCATATTAACAATAGATTTAATCAACAAAAGTAGGAGGGTGAGATATTGTAAGTTTCAACATCTGTTTGGAAAAATGAAGGATCTAGTTTCATTCTTCACAAAAATCAAGTAAATCATTATAAGGAGGAGCATGAGTGGGTTATAGACAAGATGGATAATACCACCTAGGTGTGATTACACAAAAATATTTAAATGTTCTACTAAAGATTCCTATTGAGCTACTAGGAGGAGTGCATAATACTAATGATGAATTATGACATTTTCAAAAGAAGGGACAGTCAAAATATCATTGATGAACATGTCAGTTTATTGTGTTATAATCATCTTTAAATATTAGACAAGATATAGATTGGGATTCTAAGAGTGTAGAATAGTAGTGATTAATTGTTGCATTTTTAAAGCAATGGATAATGAAAATAACATTGAGGATCATGTCAATTTTTTTTATTATAATGGAATGTACCAAAAAATTCCAATAACTTTGCACAATAATCAAAAAGCATAGAAACATATACCCAACTTATATCACAGATTATGAAAATCCAAGTCATCTTAACAAGCCATAAGAGTATACACTCCCTAAATTATTAAATTTTACAAAATGAAACCCAAATAAGAAATTAAAACTGAAATTTAATTTTTTATTTAAGCAACTATGAACATTCAAAGTACCAAAGTTTACAAACTTGTACTCCTAAGAAAAACTTCAGTTGCTAATTTTATTATGTTATGAATGAATGTTTTCTTATAATAATAATATGATGTAGGAAGTGTTTTAATAATGGTATGAATGAATATTGCTAAATGTACTTTGTGCAATTAGTGATTTTCATTGTTGAAGTGGCTCTTCACCTAAGTGCATTACAACAATTTGGGAGTGTTGCTAACTCTTTCACTTTTGACTTCAATTCATTTAGGGGTTTCCTTGACATCCTTTAAAATATTGCACAAAACATTTTCACTAACTTAAAACAAAAATCCCAACATCAACAACATCTAAAGAGATCGGTGTTAATGGGTTACATGGTTCAAGACCAACACTCTTATTGGAAAACAAGTTCACTAAGAACAATGAATAAATAACAATCTCAACTAGCTAACCAATTGAAAACCACAAAACATTTTCACTAACTTAAAACAAAAATCCCAACATCAACAACATTTAAAGAGATCAGTRTCAATGGGTTACATGGTTCAAGACCAACACTCTCATTGGAAAACAAGTTCACTGAGAACAATGAACAAATAACAATCTCAACTAGCTAACCAATTCAAAACCACAAAACATTTTCACTAACTTAAAACAAAAATCCCAACATCGACAACATTTAAAGACATCAATGTCAATGAGTTACATGGTTCACACTCTGATTGGAAAACAAATTCACTAAGAACAATGAACAAATAACAATCTCAACTAGCCAACCAATTCAAAACCACAATTGGTTTTGACACAAAAAATAAACTATAAACTAATGAATAAATGGAACTAAACAAACTCCACCCATAAATGAATTAATAGTAATCCATTGATTGAAACTTCTTAAACATTCAATCTATGATAGAAAAAGCCTATGCAAATGTTATCAAATTTAACCAAAAACTTCACAAAATTATAAAGAAATTGAACTCAGTACTGAAAAAAACTTTAGAAATCTTTAATTTGGTTATATAACTGTACAATATACCAAGAACAATTTTAGAAATTGGAATTGATTATTTTCAACAATATAATAAATTTCAATCAATAATGTAAAAAACAATACATATAATGAAAATCAATCTCAAAAATTACATTGAGAACTCTCCTATAATCAAATTTCATGGCTATGATCAGAGAATCTAAAAACAAGAAACATGATTACATGGTTCTTACATTGAGAACTCTCTCATAATCAAATTTCATGGCTATGATCAAAGAATCGAAAAAACAAGAAACATGGTTACATGGTTAACAGAACATACCTGAATGAACCTATCGCAGTAAAATGGAGTCTTGGAAAGAAATTGAAGTGTAAGTCTGTCGAGAAGTGTGCAGGTGCGAACTAGAAATTGAATAATAGAAATTTGTTTAGCCAATAGAAAGCGAAGCACTACCCCTAAGCTAGTAAGATAGGTAAAGTAGATAAAGTTTGCAGACAGCATCGAAGGAAGGTAGGTAAAAAGGATTGCTCGTGAGACAAGTAAGACATAACGATTTCAATGATCAACGATGAAAATGGCCTGACTGATCATCGAAAAGGTCACATGCATATTTGTCATCTACCCAAATAATTTAACTATTTGGAATCTTCAACATTAAAAAAAGTTATATTGATATTTTTTAACAATCGAAAAAAATATTAAAATAAAATATTTATCTTATATTTGTTAATTTTAATTGTTTTATTAAACAACGATGATGGGTAAAATGTTGTCTAATTTATATTGTTTAACTATTTTAAGTTTTAGTTTTTTTGTCAGAATTTATCCATATAAATTTGGAAGAAATCACAAATTTCTATTGTTTAAATTGCATTTTTTTAATGTATAAATAAATTTTGTATATTGAAAAACTTACGGAGTAGTTGAATTATACAGTGAGAATCACTCAAATATACAAATCAAACACTTTTTAACCCAAATTAAATAAAAAAATCCTCTGAAAAAAAAAAACAAAACTTAAAAATTTACACTATAACATAAAATGTCCACTTGTTATAAGTTATATAAACTCCATGCATAATATATATTCAGCAATCTAATACAACAAATTTATACTTGTTAATTATTATAAAGAAAAATTTTATAAAAAATCATTTTATTTTAATATTTTTTCAACTAAAATACAATATAAAAATAATTAATTGTTTCTAATTTAATCATTATTATTTTTAATTTTATTATCAATTTGAATGTTATACTTTTTGGTTTTTTTTGGAATAGGGTGAAGTAAATTTGGATAAAATAGCTATTTTCTGTCGTTTAAATTGCATTTTATAATGCATAAATAGAATCAGCTCGCAGGAAAAATCCTGAAACACTAGAATTATACAAACTTAGCCTTTCAAATCTACAAATCCAACAAAATCCTGAAACACTAGAATTATACAAACTTAGCCTTTCAAATCTACAGATCCAACAAAATCCTGAAACACTAGAATTATACAAACTTAGCCTTTCAAATCTACAGATCCAACAAAATCCTGAAACACTAGAATTATACAAACTTAGCCTTTCAAATTTCATCATAACAAGATTTCGATTTTGAATTTCAGTAAAAATCAAACTAAAATAGTTACCAAAAACATCCAAAAAATTGAACGTTTAAAATACTGCTTAAACCGATACTTATGTAGAGCCCCCACGACATTGCAGGATTACTCCAGAGAATTAACATCACCGGTAGAGACCCCAGGAATGGTTAACAACAGTTATCCCTCCATCCACTACAAGGTTATGCCCGCTAACATACTTAGCCTCATCGCTGGCCAAATACAGCCCAGCCTCGGCAATATCCTCCACTTTAAGAGTCGCCCCCTGTAAGTTGCCGATACGGTTGCAGTAGCCTTCAATGGCGGCCTTCTCCTTTTCAGAAATAACCGAGGAGGAATCGGCGCCCCCTCTCATCATCTTCGCTGTAAAAGGCGTCGCTACGCCAGAAGGAGAAACAGCGTTGACCCTGATCCCATATTTGCCGAGCTCTGCCGCGCCGTTCTTAGTGAGGCCGATAACTGCATGTTTGGAGGCCGTGTATGAGTATGGGGCAGCTCCTCCCAGTACACTTGCAAGGCTGCTCGTTGAAATTATGCAGCCCTTCTTCCTCGGAATCATCACGCGGGCCGCGTGCTTAATGCCCAGCATCACCCCTCTTACGTT
>JASDQU010736624.1:322628-337970 GCA_032191745.1 Picea mariana
TCCTATGTATAGGGGAGATAAGGGATGCATTAGTCACAAGACCAATAATGTCAACAATGGAGCCAACAGTTGTAGATTTTATTTCATTGATTGATTTGAAGGTGAAATTAAGTTGGAAAAATGATGGTCTTTCTCATGTGCAATTTTGAACTAGGGAGGCTGAATGTAAGAATATATCCCAATCATTATTAAAGTGTTTATTATTTGTTTTTTTTCATGCTTGATAGTGCCTTTCGAGATCAAGTAGACATGACCGATTTGGATTTGATCATAAAAGATATCTATGGAATCATTAAAGCAAGCAATATGTATATCCCCCATATATTTTAGCAAAGTCAAATACAAAGACCTTGCTATACCCTTGTTGGTTCATGAATTAATGAAGGATTGTCTTTCCCTCTACGTGACCCTTGATGACCCAATTCAAGTTCTATGGGCTCAATTCTCTAATAGAAATAGGTTTTTGAATGGTGGACAAGGAAGGAATTTGAGTACATCTGCATTTTCATTTTAGTAGTGCCCCTTGCACGGAAGATGAGAAGGTGTTTTTCCGATGAGCAGGTGGGATAAATATAGTGATTGCATGGCCAATCCATGTCATGGAGGAATCAATGATTTCCAAGTGTTGTGGTATGATATTCTTTTATGCAAAATGAAAATAATCAAACAACAAATGAGTAGGTAGTGTGTGGTGAAGCAAATACTTCAAGCATATTATGATTTATGGATGAAGCTTACATGCATTGGTTAAAAACTGCATAGGTCCATTTTTTAAGGTGTATAATCAAATCCATTTGAAGTGTTCCTGAAGCAACAAGGCCATTAAAGTTTTTCAGCAATATTATGTGTTGCACGTGCGTGCCATCAAAGACATAAGTGTAGTAGGGTAAGGTTTCACTTTGAATAGAGCATACAATATCGACATCAACAATCTGTAGGAATGGTTGCATGTCAAATGATAGTGCAAGCATCGGGTTGATGGCATATTTAGTTAGATGGGTAGACATATCAAAGCAGTGACATAGTTTAAAAGTGAAACCCTATAGATGAAAGGGGAGAATGAAAACAAAAAATACATGTATGTAAAGAACATGAAAACAAAGAGTGCATGAACAATAGTGACATAAATGAGCTTTAGTGAAAAAAAGGTCACGTCTGCAAAGGTGGATTGCATGTTGTATAGTTGTTTTTTTTAACAAGTTGAAAAGGGCCTTGCTTTGGGAAAAGACTTGAAAATATGTAAACTTTTAAGTACAAAATATTTTCATATTAAAAATAGATTTAATCAACAAAAGCAGGAGGGTGAGATATTGTAAGTTTCAACATCTGTTTGGAAAAATGAAGGATCTAGTTTCATTCTTCACAAAAATCAAGTAAATCATTATAAGGAAGAGTATGAGTGGGTTATAGACAAGATGGATAGTACCACCTAGGTGTGACTACACAAAAATCTTTAAATGTTATACTAAAGATTCATATTGATCTACTAGGAGGAGTGCATAATACTAATGATGAATTATGACATTTTCAAAAGAAGGGATAGTCAAAATATCATTGATGAACATGTAAGTTTATTGTGTTATAATCACCTTTAAATATTAGACAAGATATAGATTGGGATTCTAAGAGTGTAGAATAGTAGTGATTAATTGTTGGATTTTTAAAGCAATGGATGATGAAAATAGCATTGAGGATCGTGTCATTTTTTTTATTATAATGGAATCTACCCAAAAATTCCAATAACTTTGCACAATAATAAAAAAGAATAGAAACATCTACCCAACTTATATCACAGATTATGAAAATACAAGTCATCTTAACAAGCCATAAGAGTATACACTCCCTAAATTATTAAATTTTACAAAATGAAACCCAAATAAGAAATTAAAACTGAAATTTAATTTAACAATTTATTTAAGAAACTATGAACATTCAAAGTACAAAAGTTTACAAACTTGTACTCCCTAAGAAAAACTTCAGTTGCTAATTTTTGTTATTATTGTGCTATTCTTTTATAAAAATAATAGTAATATGATGTAGGAAGTGTTTTAATTATGTTATGAATGAATGTTTTCTTACAATAATAATATGATGTAGGAAGTGTTTTAATAATGTTATGAATGAATATTGCTAAATGTACTTTGTGCAATTAGTGATTTTCATTGTTGAAGTGGCTCTTCACCAAAGTGCATTACAACAATTTGGGAGTTTTGCCAACTCTTTCACTTTTGACTTCGATTCATTTAGGGGTTTCCTTGACATCCTTTAAAATATTGCACAAAAAATTTTCACTAACTTAAAACAAAATTCCCAACATCAACAACATTTAAGGAGATCATTGTCAATGGGTTACATGGTTCAAGACCAACACTCTTATTGGAAAACAAGTTCACTAAGAACAATGAATAAATAACAATCTCAACTAGCTAACCAATTCAAAACTACAAAACTATTGAAGGAAAATCTCCCTGCGGACAGGTAGATCTCCTCAAAGAGCTAGACTCTTAACTCTAATAAAAAACGTTCTTATCATGGTCACTGACTTCCTTTTAGGTCTACACAAACTAATGCATGAAGAGGAAGGAGGAAATATGTACCTTTTATCAATGTTTGTCCCTACATGCTCCGAGTTGAGCTCCAATCTTTCGCTCCTCGATGGATCCTGTAGACAAACAATAGTATAACCACTTCCTACTCTGCTGATATTAGCTTGAAATAGACCTATCTATTAGAGACAAGTTCATGTGAGATTAAACACAAACTAGAAATAAATAGGAAAAGCATGTCATATTGATGAGAACAATGACGGAAGTAACTTACAACCGTAGATGTGAATGCAGCAGCTTCGTCAAATCCCCTTTGTCAAAAGATCCACGATCCGGATGACAACAACTTCACTGATTACTCTCCTCCAGTTCACTGTGTGTTTCCTATGAGATCATAGGTTTCATGCTTCTAATTATTCCTCCAGTCCACCATGATAGAGCCTACTTATATAGGTTTAGAGAGGCCTAACCTCTTGAGGTATCTTTAGGGTGAGTTGAGGATTTTCCTCCTTCAGTTAGGGATCTACCCTAAGATCATGGCTTGATTGAGGATTCGAATCCAACTGCCTTCTAAGAATGAAAAGATCCTTTCCCCATTCTTCTCAACAAATCAATTTCTGCCCAGAATAGGTAGTGGTCCCTCAAAAGGGCACTCAGAGTGTTATAATGCTCCCTAGTAGGCTTTAGGGGGGCACCAACACTCTTAAAATCAATAGCTATCCCCCAGAAGGGTTGTTCAATGTTATAACGCTCCCTAGCACTTTATAGGGGAGCGCCAACACTCCTAAGAGAGATATAGGGGAGTGGTCTCTTCTAAAAACCTAGATTAAATGGTTCTTTCAGATGGCAAGAGGTACCTAACTTCAGTTAACCATTCCTCTTCCTTCAAATCAAGTGTTTGAGGTATTTTAAGTGTCTTCTTAATGTAATTATAAGTATGACATAGGCATCATGGCAGTATGCTTTGCTTGACACTTGCGACACTTGTGAGCAACATGTGACACTTGCGACACTTATCGAAGCGAGTAATGTTTATGTGTAACAGATTGCCCCCCAAAGTATGAAGCTAGAAGACGAGAATTGATAACTGAAATGCTTTGTATACTTTCAAGTAACGGTATAGACGCGGAGAACCTAACAAAAGCTGCACACAAACATCCAACAAATATTATGACATGTTTCAAACCCAAGGCAGACATACCTATGCTTGGGTGATCAAGACTTGCAATATATGGCCGCCATAAAATACACTACAGATCCATAATTGTATTGATAAAAGGTATAGCCACCGAGGATACAGTGTGGATCTATACTCTGATGACCTGAACTGATCGTAGGCATGAAGAATACACAGTGGATCTATGATATGACAAGACATAGCCACAACCAATACAAGGTGGATCTATGTGACAGTATATGTGCCACTGTTCAAGAGAAATTCCATCGCAACCTAGGAAAAGTACATATCAGAGTGATCACTCAACCCAGGTTCTTCTTACTGATCCCAATGTAGTACAAATCTAACCATGTGAATAGATGTCCTAATGTTGAACATGGAAGAAACCACTTGATTACCAGTCAATGATGTAAACCGTTAACAAGCGCAAGGGAGATCACCATTAATGTCAATGATTCCCAAGGTACTCTTGTATATTCCAACGAATGTGAATGGATGAGCTGAAGTCAAACATCCATGGAATCATCCGATCAGAGGTCAATGATGTAAAACCACTATCGAATGTGAGGAGGCCTACCATTGAGGCATGCAGGTCCCAAAGTACTAATTGGTTTCTAAGTCTAATTCCTGGATAATGTGTTGAAGTCGACATGAATAGGCTCGTCGAAGGAGGGCCTTGATGTATCCCCCATCAACGACACGAAACAAACATAGAGATGTAATTGGTAGATCAAATGAACATGGACTGACACGGGTATTGAGACAAGATATTTGTGATGGCTGACTCACGAGATGGATACTTCCTTTGAACACTGAGGCACGACAGCAAAAACATGACATGGACCAAAACACGATGATGCAATGGATACTGTGACTTTCGTCGAGTGACCCAGAGGAGTGAAAGAAACTCAAAGGATTGGCTCATTGCAGAGGTTCAGTGGATTAAGATGTGTGCAAAGACAAAGTGTCGTGTTCAAGGGCGACTCTAAGAGTTACTCAGTAATGTTCTCAAAAAAACTACTTGGCTTGCTTCTTTCAATTTTTTCCCCCATCCAGATGGACGAGTACCTCTTTTTAATTTAATGAGCTTGAGGAGGATAACACATGCTCGATAAAACTCACCTTCGATAAGTTCCTCTTCCTTTGTTTAACGAACTAGAAGAAGTAAGAGTTCGATCCCGTATGGGCTTGTCGATGTTTCTTTTAACGAGTCCAAAGACAAAAAAATCGAAGGTTTTTCATGATTATAGAGTCTGGAAAAACACTTAAAAGAGAACTCTCTCAGTTCCTTTTTCGTAAAGTAGTCTGATGAGACTGAAAAAGAGATAAACTATCGCTCAACAGACATTTTCTTCAAATAATTTAACATGCGTGAAGAGAACAAGGTCACTCGGTAATCTTTTCATGTTTAGAGAGTCTGAAAAGAACTTAAAGATGACTCCAATGTTGTCATTTTTCGTAATGTTAGTCTCGCGAGGCTGAAAAAGAGATTAATTATCACTCGGAAGACGCCCTTTCAAACCATTTAATGAGTGGAAAAGGAAGCAAGATCACTCAGCAATATTTTCATGTTTAGAGAGTCTGAAAAGAGCTTAAAGGAGATTCCAAGGGGTTCCTTTTTCGTGTATCCATACAGGTCCGAAAAAGAGATAAAAGTCTACCCGGATGCATTCTCATGTTTTTACGAGCACGAGAAAGAAAAAAGACTAAGCTCGGTATGCCCCCAGCATGAAATCTAGTGGCTTAACTCCAGAAAGATCATCAAAGACTGGAGACATGCCCTCCAAGATTCAATTCATTCACTGACTTTGAGGTTGTCACCAATTTCTCTAGTAGATGAGAAAAAGGAGAAGGGTGGATGAAAAGAAGGTTCAAGAGAGGTGACTATTTCATTTTTTAATGAGCGTGACACAGGAAAAGAACTATGCTCAAGGCCTCTATTTCATTTTTTAACGAGTTTGCCACATAGAAGAGAAACCATGCTTGTGGTTTCGTCTGGATCATGGCTTCCAAGAGGATAATGCTCTGGAAAGGTGCCATGTCAATGGATAAAACATGGTCATGGCCTCTAGGAGATCTTCATTGGATGGAAGATAATCACTCGAGAAGGAACACATGTCGAGGGTTGCGATAGGAGTAAGGAGATCAGGCTCAAATAATCCTACCAAAGAAATCACCATGTCCACTACCAGATCCAAATCATCGGAAGTTGAAAGCATGGGAGATGATGAAAAATCAACACCAGGAGGGGAGATAGATGGTATATCTGCCCGAATTTCTTCATGAGGGGGAAGAAAAGAGGATCGGTGACAGTTATTATCCTGAGGTAACTTGTCAATTCAAATATTTCCGGAATAGATTAATTCGAAGGAAAGGTTGGGGAAATGTAGTCGATCGCAGACAACAAAAAACTCAACCGTGATTGCATCGAGGAACTATCAAGGGCCAATAGACGTTGGTCGTTTGACGAGAGATAAGTGGATGGGATAGAAACGTATGATGTTTTGACTGGACTAAGTTACACGATGTCACTTAGTGCATCGAATTCCAACGGACAAGGTACAATCCGAGGGTCAGATGATCCCAAAGATTGATAAACCGTGGTCGAAATCATATCAACAGTGGCAATATGATGTGTAGTCGGTGGAAGTGGTGTAGGGAAGGTACCCATGAGGCTAGAATCTTCCAGTAAGCCAACACCAATTCTTTCATATGTGATCTTGTGGTATCCCAAGAAAGGAATATTGTTGGTAGCAGGAAGGCGAGCATCGGTCGTGCAAAAATCCAACGGATCAACAGTGACAATTTTTCCTTGATGAGGGAATTGGACACATCAGAAAACTGATGAGGCAATGGCATTCATAGCATAAAACCAACTTCTTCCAAGTAACAAGTTGTAATCGAGGGGAGCATCGACCACCTCGACATCAACAGTAACAGTTTTTCCACCCAATTGGATGGGCAGGGACTGTAAAAGCCCATGGGGATGAAAACCTCGCTCATCGAAGGCACGTAACATCGTTGGGAATTTTTTGAGTGCTGGTGATTTTAAACCTTTCCAACATGCTAAAGACATGACACAAGTTGAGTCTCCCTCATCCAGAATAGTTCGATGGATTTGTTGATTGTGAACAACAACATCAACTTGGAAAGCAAGTTGGTGGGAGAGTCGAGACGCATAATTATCCAGGTTAAACATGATCTAATTGGACAACTTATGATCGACAGCACCAAGAGTGGTCAAGAGTGTTGTGTTGTAGAACTTCTAACGCAGACATAGCACACGGTGCTTGAGCCAAATCTTCAACAATGTTGTAGTTTTGGGCAGCACGTGAACTAGGATTAAAGGTAGCTTTGCAGATAGTGCTCTTAGGAGGGTGTAAGATAGAGTTGAACGTGGGTTTCTCAATATGGAGTGGTCCAGACGGAGGATTAACCGATGGAAGACTAACAGAGGATGATGATGGATCCGGTAAAGTGTCGGCACCGTTAGTGTATTTTCCTTTTTCAGGGTTACCCAGTGTGTCGTATGTCTTAGAGTGAGTGGTCAAATTGATCCCATGAAACATATAAATATGTGCACTCGACGAGGCCCCATCATTAGGATCGCTATAACTGCCCCCAGGAGAGGGGGTTTGAGCAACCATGGATTGTTGCTGTGGAAAAGGTTGAGTAAGCACAACGGGTTGTGACTTCCCTTGGAAAATTTTGGCCACTTCATTGCGAAGTGGACAATCTCGAGTGTAGTGATCGTCACCACAAATGATACACGAGAATTTCAGTTTTCATTGTGGTTTCTTTTCGGTAGCAGGTGTTTGATTTTTTGGTTGTTCATTATTATTTTTTGATTTATTCTTTGTCTTCTTCTTACCTCCAGATTGTTGTGAAGGGGCAGATTGAACTGTATTCACCTCAGAGATCTAAGTTTGGGGGGAGGTAGAGGAGAGTGTGAGCGATTGGGAAATAGGTTGAGTTTTGACAGAATCGATAACACCATCCGCATGAGATGAGGATGATGGTTTAGATGGATCAGTATTAGCTCGAGCAACATTCGGAAGCAAATCATACAAAGTACCAGATTGGGAATAAACCAAATCTAAATACTGAGCCCGAGCGATGGCTTGTTCCTCAGTCACCGCACCACCCATAGCGACATCACGAGCGATTGGGGGTAACAGTGATTTAGTAAACCATTCCGCCAATAGTATGTCAGGAATGATTGCCTTGATCATCCTTCGTCGTCGCCTCCACTCATGAATATGGTCAGAGATGTGCACAGAGTTAGTTTGACGAAGGGAGGTCAAGAGTCCAATACCTGTCTCGTAGTGAATAGGCAGTTGAAAGTGTGTGAGGAAAGACATGGCAAGGGAATTGAGACCATGAAAAGAAGCATGCGGTAGTTCAATATACCACTTTGCTGCTGAACTGGTAAGTGTTCGCTGGAAAAGACACAAACGTATAGAATCATCCATGAGGGAGTTTGATGAACACCACAAATGAAAATTCATCACATGGTTGTTCGGATCTTCGCCAGGTTTTTTATCGAATTTTGGAATATAAGAAGGAAGTTTAGCTAGAATGACTGGCCAAACTAGTGAATGAGAAATAGGATCATTAGTTAACCAAGACAAGTCTGGGAGATCGAGAGTCGCAAGGAAAGGTAGTTGTCTATTAATTTGTGAATGATACTGGTGCGGCATAGGAACACTAGTAGGACCATAGACTAGGTTAGGTGGATAGATGTAACCAGTAGGTCCTCCTACATACGGTTGTTGCTGGCCAGGATGAGAAGGATTCGATGGTGCATGAGAAACATTGGCATAACCCGGTGGGTTCTGGACATTGTAGGCCAGGTGATTTATGTGCCCATGAGGAGGATAAATATTTTTCCCTTGAGAATGGTAAGGAGTAGATCCCGGAGCTGGATACACATGAGGCCCATGAGGAGGATAAGACTGCAGTCCCGGGGAACTCCAGGTGGTGTTTTGGATGCCACTCGGATACTATTTCCCGTAAGATGTTCCGGAAGGGACAGGATTGGATACTCCTCCTAGTGGGTTATTATACAAGTGCCCCCAATGTGGGGTTGATTAAAAGTGCCTCCTGAAGATACTCTCCAGGATTGTGAAGGGTTTCCAGCAAATGAGGGTTGCCCCCCTGCCAACGGTGGATTTACAACTGGGGTATGACTGGCAAATGGAGGTTGCCCTCCAGGAGGAGCATGAAAAGGGGACTGTCCCCCGGGAGGGGTAGGCCCACCATGGAAAGGTAGTCCTCCATAAGGAAATGATTCATTGGATGGTGGTTGCCCTCCAACTGGTTGTGTTTGGCCAGCAAGGGTCTGCATTCTCGGGTGAGAAGATGTCCCAGCAGGATCGTGTGGAACATGCAGCGCTGTAGAGTAAAAACTTGTAGAAATAGGGGTAGAGATTGAAGTTCTTTGGGGATGAGTAGAGGTGATGAGTCCAGCATTAGGATGGACTTGTGTTGGTGTAGAAGTAGGGTGAATAACCTGGTCGACTGGGTGATTCATGGTTCGACCGGATGGTTTTGTTTCACTAGGAGGGTCATGATGATGAAAGGGTTGTCGAATAGATTCAAAATGTTCATAGAGATTGCGTCCCGATGAATTCCTCCATACAGAACGAGCAGGTGTGGGATTGGTTTCTACTGCGGTGCTAGGACGAACAGGAGTCCTATACTCGTCACCAAATATGGGTTCTTTGGATCCCATATATGTTTCGGTAAAGATCCTCTCCGGTAATCATGGGATCTCTTCGTCTATGACATTCCCAAGGGAGTCTAAACGAACCAAAAGTGGTTCGAGAGGAGTTACCGACACAGGTGTGGTGGGATTTTCAACCGTGACCAAAGCGTCTTCTAAGTTATCTAACGGAGGAGAAATAGCACTTCCAGCGTCAGATTGATTTTCTACCTCTCTACGGTAGTTGTCTTCTGGAGGGTTAGGAGGTAAGGGTTGATAGCCTTCCGGAGGTAGCCCTTGCATCTTACGTGATCGACGAAGACCTTTATCGTCTATGGGCTCAATTGTGGAGAATAACATAACACATTGAAAATCTAGGGCCAACTAAGAAAAAGAAACAACATGCACTAATAAAATCTAGGAATCAACCAAGCAGACACAACTTCTCTCGATGACTGTACTAGTTGGTGATGAAATCCAACGTCGCATGATCAAGTCGAGAAGGGGCTGGGATATGGTGGAACAGTTACAATGGCGACCTGCTTAACGGACTTTCACCTTGGTGCAAGCTTCCACGCAGTAATTGTGGATTTACCCTCCAAGGAGCCCGAGTGAGTTTGACCAATGTCTGTTCCAGGTACAGTGAGACTTGCCTTCACCGTCACCTTATGTAAGTACCTAAAGATTATGGCAACTAAAGACACCAATTCGCAGTGAGTCCTTGGGCAGGTACAGTCGACAGTCTGATCTGAAACGTATGGGAAGGATAACAAGTCCAAAATCAACCCGAAAGGATCCCACACATAATCGTGGGTATACCTTTTAGTGACCCCAATATATGATCCGACCACTACAAATAGTTGAACCACGGAGGGATAATCTCCATAATTCGCCCGAATGCGACCACGTGCGTAACCTCTGTGTGAGAGGGGGATCCCAAAAAACCAATACCACAATTGGATTTGACTCTCCCTAACTCAGGATGCTAATGTTTGTTTTGAAAACTTTGGAGATTTGTACTCATAGCATAATCCAAAGTGCTAACGCTAGTCTACTGTTGGTGGAAGATCCTAAAAACAAAAATGTTCTAGATAGTTTTTAATTAGCGTTCGTTTTATAGTTGTTCTTTACTCAAAGGGTGCACGAAAGTGAAACTAATGGAATGATGACTCAATGCCCAAAAAGATGCATAGAATATGATAAGCAATCGTTTCTTTTCAATGAACGTCTATTTGAGGGAAAGAGAAGGAGTCGTTTTCACTTTCAAACACTAATATGCAACGTCTTCAATCAATCGGTTCTCAATCGAATCCAGTGCAATGCTAAAACATTTTCAAAAATGCCTTCTAATATGCAAATCAAGCACTAAAATGTATCTTTTTCGTTTGTATGCGAATGATGATTAATCCAATGCAAAGACTTCTCCTACCAACTACCCTTTCAGATCAAGGAGATTCAGACAAGCATGGTCATATTTCACACACATGACACACACCCTCTTGTTGCGATTGAAACAAGAAGCAAACAGAAAACAAAAGATAACAAAGCAAAACCAAACAATTCACACAAAAATGAGATGTTTGAAGAACAATGACCTCAAAAAAACCAAGTGAGAAGAGTCACAGACTTTAGATTTCCTTCACTGGAGTTCCTGCTCAGTCGGATAGGAGAGAAGAAAACAGTGGATTGATTTCAAGCTCTCAACAACAAAAACTCAAAAATAATGAAGAAGGGCATAAAATTTGAACAACAAGTTGTTTACTTCTCAGGAGGAAGCATGTCAAAGGTCAAAGGAAGAATCATTGAATCACAAAGCAACTCAACAAGTGAAAAAGCAGGGTCTGGACCTCCAAAAAATGCAATTTTTGAAGAGTTTTTGTGCAAAAGGGGTTGGTTCTCTGGTGTAAGGGACACCAGGGCATTATAACACTCTTTCCAACACCTTTAGGGAGTGTTGGCGCTCTGCCAACATGGGTACAGGGGCGCCAGGCTTAAAAAACTCATAAAAATGTCCAAAAACCAAAAATTTCAGTCGAATTTTGACAGCCAAGCTGAATGTGATGGGGTAAAGAGTGAACCAACATATGAAATCAAGCAAATGGAGTGAACAAGGTCTTAAAACAATCAAAGGGAAAGACAAGGTCTATGAGGAAAAATCAAAACCAAAAGTTTTGATTCGATTCCCCAGTGGAGTCGCCAGTTTCTGTTGAAGGAAAATCTCCCTGCAGACAGTTAGATCTCCTCAAAGAGCTAGACTCTTAACTATAAGACAGAAAGTGCTTATCATAGTCACTGACTTCCTTTTAGGTCTACACAAACTAATGCATGAAGAGGAAGGAGGAAAGACGTACCTTTTACCAGTGTTTGTCCCTGCACGCTCCGAGTTGAGCTCCAATCTTTCGCTACTCGATGGATCCTGTAGACAAACAATAGTACAACCACTTCATACTCTACTGATATTAGCTTGAAATAGACCTATCTATTAGAGACAAGTTCATGTGAGATTAAACACAAACTTGAAAGAAATAGGCCAAGCGTGTCATATTGATAAGAACAATGAGGGAAGTAACTTACAACCGTAGATGTGAATGCAACAACTTCGTCAAATCCCCTTTGTCTAACCCTTGCTCAAAAGATCCACGATCCGGATGACAACAACTTCACTGATTACTCTCCTCCAGTTCACTGTGTGTTTCCTATGAGATCATAGGTTTCATGCTTCTAATTCATCCTCCAGTCCACCATGATAGAGCCTTCTTATATAGGTTTAGAGAGGCCTAACCTATTGAGGTATATTTAGGGTGAGTTGAGGATTTTCCTCCTTCAGTTAGGGATCTACCCTAAGATCATGGCTTGATTAAGGATTCGAATCCAACTGCCTTCTAAGAATGAAAAGATCCTTTCCCCATTCTTCTCAACAAATCAACTGCTGCCCAGAATAGGTAGCGCTCCCTCAAAAGGGCACTCAGAGCATTATAACGCTCCCTAGTAGGCTTTAGGGGGGCGCCATCACTCTTAAAATCAATAGCGCTCCTCCAAAAGGTCTGTTTAGTGTTATAACTCTCCCTAGCACTTTATAGGAGAGCGCCAATGCTCCTAAGAGAGATATAGGGGAGCGCTCTCTTCTAAAAACCTAGATTCAATGGTTCTTTCAGATGGCAAGAGGTACCTAACTTCAGTTAACCATTCCTCTTCCTTCAAATCAAGTGTTTGAGGTATTTTAAGTGTCTTCTTAATGTTGTTATAAGTATGACATAGGCATCATGGCAGTATGCTTTGCTTGACACTTGCGACACTTGTGAGCAACATGCGACACTTGCGACACTTATCGAAGCAAGTAATGTTGATGTGTAACAAAAACATTTTCACTAACTTAAAACAAAAATCCCAACATCAACAACATTTAAAGAGATCAGTGTCAATGGGTTACATGGTTCAAGACCAACACTCTCATTGGAAAACAAGTTCACTGAGAACAATGAACAAATAACAATCTCAACTAGCTAACCAATTCAAAACCACAAAACATTTTCACTAACTTAAAACAAAAATCCCAACATCAACAACATTTAAAGACATCAATGTCAATTAGTTACATGGTTCAAGACCAACACTCTGATTGGAAAACAAGTTCACTAAGAACAATGAACAAATAACAATCTCAACTAGCTAACCAATTCAAAACCACAATTGGTTTTGGCACAAAAAATCACCTATAGGCTAATGAATAAATGGAACTAAATAAGCTCCATTCATAAATGAATTAGTAGTAATCCATTGATTGAAACTTCTTAAACATTCAATCTATGATAGGAAAAACCTATGCAAATGGTATCAAATTTAACCAAAAACTTCCCAAAATCATAAAGAAATTGAACTCAGTACTGGAAAAGACTTTAGAAATCTTTAATTTGGTTATATAACTGCACAATACACCAAAAACAATTTTAGAAATTGGAATTGATTATTTTCAACAATATAATAAATTTCAATCAAATCAATAGATCTAGTCAAACATTTAGTAATGAAAATCAATCTCAAAGATTACATTGAGAACTCTCTTATGATAAAATTTCATGGCTATGATCAGAGCATCTAAAAACAAGCAACATGGTTACATGGTTAACATAACATACCTGAATGAACCTATCGTAGTAAAATGGAGTCTTGGAAAGAAATTGAAGTCTAAGTCTATCGAGAAGTGTGCAGGTGCGAACTAGAAATTGAATAATAGAAATTTGTTTAGCCAATAGAAAGCGAAGCACTACCCCTAAGCTAGTAAGATAGGTAAAGTTTGCAGACAACATCGAAGGAAGGTAGGTAAAGAGGATTGCTCGTGAGACAAGTAAGACATAACGATTTCAATGATCAACGATGAAAATGGCCTGACTGATCATCGAAAAGGTCACATGCATATTTGTCATCTACCCAAATAATTTAACTATTTGGAAGCTTCAACATTAAAAAAAAGTTATATTAATATTCTTTAACAATCATAATGGAAAAAAATATTAAAATAAAATATTTAAAATATTTATATTATATTTATTAATTTTAGTTGTTTCATTAAATTATTTAAAATATATTTTATTCATATAAATTATATTTAAAATATTTATTTATATAAATTTGGAAAAAATCACAATTTTCTATTATTTAAATTGTATTTTTGAATATATAAATAAATTCTGTATGTTGAAAAACTTATGGAGTAGTTAAATTATACAGCTATAATCACTCAAATATACAGATCAAACACTTTTTAACCCAAATTAAATAAAAAAATCCCATGAAAAAAAAACCAAAACTTAAAAATTTAAGTTATAACATAAAATGTCCACTTGTTATAAGTTTTATAAACTCCATGCATAATATATATTCAGCAATCTAATACAACAAATTTATACTTGTTAATTATTATAAAGAAAAATCTTATAAAAAATCATTTTAATTTAATATTTTTTCAACTAAAATACAATATAAAAATAATTTTGATAATTACTTGTTACTAATTCAATCATTATTATTTTTAATTTTATTATCAATTTGAATGTTATATTTTTTGGTTTTTTTTGTTGGAATAGGGTGAAGTAAATTTGGATAAAATAGCTATTTTCTGTTGTTTAAATTGCATTTTAGAATGCATAAATAGATTCAGTTCGCAAAAAAAATCCTGAAACACTAGAATTATACAAACTTAGCCTTTCAAATCTACAGATCCAACAAAATCCTGAAACACTAGAATTATACAAACTTAACCTTTCAAATCTACAAATCCAACCATTCATAACAAGATTTCAATTTCGAATTTCAGTAAAAATCAAACTAAAATAGTTACCAAAAACATCCAAAAAGTTGAACGTTTAAAATACTGCTTAAACCTATACTTATGTAGAGCCCCCACGACATTGCAGGATTACTCCACAGAATTAACATCACCGGTAGAGACCCCAGGAATGGTTAACAACAGTTATCCCTCCATCCACTACAAGGTTATGCCCGCTAACATACTTAGCCTCATCGCTGGCCAAATACAGCCCAGCCTCGGCAATATCCTCCACTTTAAGAGTCGCCCCCTGTAAGTTGCCGATACGGTTGCAGTAGCCTTCAATGGCGGCCTTCTCCTTTTCAGAAATAACCGAGGAGGAATCGGCGCCCCCTCTCATCATCTTCGCTGTAAAAGGCGTCGCTACGCCAGAAGGAGAAACAGCGTTGACCCTGATCCCATATTTGCCGAGCTCTGCCGCGCCGTTCTTAGTGAGGCCGATAACTGCATGTTTGGAGGCCGTGTATGAGTATGGGGCAGCTCCTCCCAGTACACTTGCAAGGCTGCTCGTTGAAATTATGCAGCCCTTCTTCCTCGGAATCATCACGCGGGCCGCGTGCTTAATGCCCAGCATCACCCCTCTTACGTT
>JASDQU010736624.1:340117-360125 GCA_032191745.1 Picea mariana
GTGGTTGGTCCAACTAGATCAGTGTGCACAATTTCCAGTGGTCTTGTTGTTGAATATTCCTTTGATTTGAACCTGGTCTTTGTTTGCTTTTCTTTTTTACAATGATTGCATAAAGTGCTGGTTGGTTTCGTGATCTGGGGCATTTCTATGAATTCTTCTCCTTTTCCGACTTTGACAAGGTTATCAAAATGCATGTGACCCATTCTTCTATACCATATCCAACTTTCATCTTACTTTACTAGACAACACTTTTCATTTCCAATTTCACTTAACACATATATGTTGTTTGAAGTTCTTGCAGCTGTACCGACCAATTTCCCTAAACCTTCTTTTCTTATCTCACACTTTTCTGAATCAAAAGTAAGTTTATGACCTTGGTCACATATTTGACTCACACTTAGAACTTTATGTTTCATATCTTCTACCAGTAGAACATTTTGTACCTTTTCATTCTTGTTCCCAATTCGGAATGTGCCTTCTCTAATGATTTTGGATGAATTATCATTTCTGAAGGAGACTGATCCATTTTTTTCTTTTCGTAATGTAAGAAATTTTTCTTTATCACCTATCATGGGTTTTGAACATCCACTATCAACATACTAATCGTGTTTCTTCTTCTTATCTTGTAGAGGGACTGTACATTCTTCATTGTTATACTGATCTTTCTTTCTGATCCATGTCGTTTTCTGAGGTTCTTGTCTGTGACTATTGTTATTTTGTTGAGGTTCTTTAGGAGGGACTTTCATTTTGTAATCCTTGGCCATGTTTCCAAAATTGTTACATTTGTAACATTTCACTTCAGTGCTCAAAGATTCAAGCCTATTGTAATTTCTTCTTTGTGTGTCACTAGTTCTCCTTGAATAATCTCTTTGTGTACAACTTTCAAAGTTGTTATTGTTCCTATTCTTAGCTCTTCAATTCACAGCTTTATGTCCAAAATTATTACATGCATAACATAAACCAAAAACTATAGTTTGATACCTGGGAGTTGGAGATCTTCTGAAAGGAGGTGCTCTTTTGAATCCTTCTTCTTCTTGAAGCCTATCTGTCTGTTGTTGATTCTAAAATCTGAATCTTCTTGGTGGAGGAGTGTGCCTATAATATTCTTTGTATATCTTCCTATCCTCTTTGATTTTTTCTGCATAACTCTTTTGATTTGTTTCTTTCTCTATTGTTTTGGTCCTTGATCCATTTTTTTTTCTGATTGTATCCAAGTCCGGACTTGTCAAGATGAGATTTTTTATTATTGATAATGTCATCCAGAACTTTTGAGTTATTCTACATAGTTTTCTTTTGAATATCCTTTCTTAGTGTGATAACCTCTACTTCCAAGTTTCCAATGATCTTGTCATTTTCTTCTAGTTGCTCTTTGAGTGCTTCTTCAATTATTTTATCTTCTTCTATTTGAACCTTCAATTTTGTGATCATTTGTTCTAGTTCTCGAGTGTCCTTTTTCTTGTCTAGTTCTGCTTGTAGTTTCTTGTTTTTCTTCTTTTCTCTTCTGATAACTTCTATGGCACACATTAATTATTTTCGATAGTCAACTTATGCCTCTTCAATTTATTCTTAGACTTCTTCACATTCTTCTTCGACTTCTTCATATTCTTCTTTGGAGTCTTATTTGTCAGAGTCTTTTACATCGATGAATATAACTCTTCCTATCTCATTGTCACTGACTTCATCTTCATCTGATGATGAGATGTCTTCTTTGGTGTCTAAGTTTTTCTTGAAAACTTTCTTTGTAGTTCTTTTTCCTTTATATGTGTGTTTTCCTTTTGAGTAACCTTCATCATTTCTCTTTTTCTTATGAGGACATTTGTTAACAAAATGACCAATACCATCACAATTAAAACAAATTAAAGGGAGCTTACCTCTATACCTACCGTTGGTTCCCTTGTTCAGTATTTTGATGAAGTTGGCCACTTCTTCATCATCTTCTGAGTCATCACTGCTGCTGCTATATTCTTCTTGTTCCTTTTTATTTTTCTTTGATCTTTTGGATGCCTTGAAGGCTTCTTCTTTTACATCTATATTTTCCTTCTCAATTCTCATTTCATATGCTGTGAAGATTCCATGTAGTTCATCCATGCTTATTAAGTCCAGATCTGATCTTTCTTCTAGTGCTGATATCTTAGGGTTGAATCTCATAGGAAGAGATCTTAGTATCTTTTGAGCAATTACAGATTCTTCAATTTCTTCTCCCAATCCTATGATTTCATTCATTGTTTCATCGACTCATAAGAAGTAGGTTGTGATACCTTCATCTTCCTTCTTTTTTAGTTGTTCGAACTGACCTCTGTAAGTCTGAAGCTTTGCTTCTTTCACTTTTGTATCTCCTTCATAAATATTTTGAAGTTTGTCCCAAACCTCTTTAGTGGATTTACAATGTGCAACTTTGGTGAATACTGTATCACTGAGACCATTCAAAAGTGAATTTGTGGCTTTGAAATTATTCTCACCGAGTTTTACTGCTTTGTCATTTGTTGGTGGAACTACTGGTGTTGTGTATCCATCTACAATTGATTTTCAAACTTGAAATCCCTATGCCTGTATATATGTCCTCATCCTTATGCTCCAAAAAACATACTTATGTCCATCAAACTATGGTATTCCATTTTTATATGAGTTGGTACTCTCCATGATCTACCTTTCAGTGGTTAAACTGATTTCTGAAGGAACCTTCTCTGATACCAATTGTTGGATTATTGAGAGGGGGGGTGAATCAGTAATAGAGCAATTTAATCCCTTTTAACCATATAATCCAAGTGTTATATCAATGAAGCATTATCATCCAATAACTGCAGAGTAAATAAGAAATGACAAAATGAGCAAACCTACACATACATAGTACACCAGTGTTTTATGTGGAAACCCAAATCGGGAGAAAACCACAGAACGTTTTTTCTTATATGTCTTGAAGAATTACATTCATTGGAAGCACCAACTTCCTTTGTTTTCCAGCTGCAACTGGAAGGAGGCTCCAACCCCCTAGTTTCTCAGGCTACAATTTGAGGGAAGCTCCAACTCCCCAATTCTCTAGCTACAGCCAGAAGGAGACTACAACCCCCTATGTTCTCTGGCTACAACCGGAAGGTGGCTACAACCACCTATCCTTGCCCCGTCCTGCCACCCTAAAGTAGAAGTAGAATGATGGAACCACTGTCAACTTTTCACTGTGAGATATACTGTTGTAAACCTGTACCAATTATGTACCATGCATCAACCTGTAATCAACTTGTACCATAAACAAGTGCATCAACCATGCACCAACCTGTACCAAATAACCTGTAATCAACCTATACCATAAACAAGTGCATCCAACCATGTACCAAGTATGTACCAGTAATTTGTCAACTACTCATCAAATATGACTCATCAATATGTACCAACATCATCAACTATACACCTCATGTCTGTGCCAACTCATCAACTACTTGTCTCAACCATGTATTCAACATGTACCTCAAACAAAAGACCTCATAAATTTCATCATCCAAATTTGATTTGTAGATTTGTAATAGACCTGGTGTATATGATAACATTCTTGCAAACCTTCTTTAACTTCAACAACAAGAGACTAGCATTTTCATCAAAATTTTCTTTAGTCTCACATGCCTAGGATTAGTCAACAACCCTAACTTGAAGTAATCATAACATTGTACCTGTAATGTATAAAGATATGAAACTAATACACAATGTTCTTCAATGTGTTTTATGAAATTCCTCCAAGTTTCACTACTTGAAACCTCTCAGAAAAGTATTTATAGAAAAAATGGCATACCTTGTTGAATTATGGCTTATTCTAGAGAGCGACCTTGTAGAGCATGCCCCACATGGAATACTTGTTGAATTGATATAAAAATTATACACAAAATAATATAGACCTTACCCTAACCAAAACTTTTGGTTTCACTGAATTTGGATGGAGAAGGAGAATGTAATCCCTCTTTCTCAATCCATCATGTTAGCATATGTGTTTCTTCAACATCTAGGTTAATTAGAATGATGGATTTGGAGATAGTCCCAATAGTATTTCCATTGAACTCGGTTACATGGCCTCTCCTTGATTGCAAGGATGAGGTGGTTTCCTGAAGAATACAAATTAGCTAGTTCCTTGCCTTCTACATGGAAATGTTCTCCCTGCAATGTCACATCCATTCTATAACCTGACATGTCTTTTAGATGGATTATTTTTTTATAGTATCTAATCCATATTTCCTATTTGTTTCTTCAATATCTAGGTTAATTAGAATGATGGATTTGGAGATAGTCCCAATAGTATTTCCATTGAACAAAACTACATGGCCTCTCCTTGATTGTTAGGATGAGGTGGTTGCCTCAAGAATACAAATTAGCTAGTTCATTTCCTTCTACATGGAAATGTTCTCCCCACAATGTCACATCCATTCTATAGCCTGACATGTCCTTTAGATGGATTATTTTTTTATAGTATCTAATCCATATTTCCTATGTATAGGGGAGATAAGGGATGCATTAGTCACAAGACCAATAATGTCAACAATGGAGCCAATAGTTGTAGATTTTATTTCATTGATTGATTTGAAGGTGAAATTAAGTTGGAAAAATGATGGTCTTTCTCATGTGCAATTTTGAACTAGGGAGGATGAATGTAAGAATATCTCCCAATCATTATTAAAGTGTTTATTATTTGTTTGTTTTCATGCTTGATAGTGCCTTTCGAGATCAAGTAGACATGACCGATTTGGATTTGATCATAAAAGATATCTATGGAATCATTAAAGCAAGTGATATGTATATCCCCCATCTATTTTAGCAAAGTCAAATACAGAGACCTTGCTATACCCTTGTTGGTTCATGAATTAACGAATGATTGTCTTTCCCTCTACGTGACCCTTGATGACCTAATTCAAGTTCTATGGGCTCAATTCTCTAATAGAAATAGGTTTTTGAATGGTGGACAAGGAAGGAATTTGAGTACATCTGCATTTTCATTTTAGTAGTGCCCCTTGCACGAAAGATGAGGAGGTTTTTTTCCGATGAGAAGGTGGGATAAATATAGTGATTGCATGGCCAATCTGTGTCATGGAGGAATCAATGATTTCCAAGTGTTGTGGTATGATATTCTTTTATGAAAAATGAAAATAATCAAACAACAAATGAGTAGGTAGCGTGTGGTGAAGCAAATACTTCAAGCATATTATGATTTATGGATGAAGCTTACATGCATTGGTTAAAAACTGCATAGGTCCATTTTTTAAGGTGTATAATCGAATCCATTTGAAGTGTTCCGGAAGCAACAAGGCCATTAAAGTTTTTCAGCAATATTATGTGTTGCACGTGCATGCCATCAAAGACATAAGTGTAGTAGGGTAAGGTCTCACTTTGAATAGAGCATACAATATCGACATCAACAATCCGTAGGAATGGTTGCATGTCAAATGATAGTGCAAGCATCGGGTTGATGGCATATTTAGTTAGATGGGTAGACATATCAAAGCAGTGACATAGTTTAAAAGTGAAACCCTATAGATGAAAGGGGAGAATGAAAACCAAAAATACATGTATGTAAAGAACATGAAAACAAAGAGTGCATGAACAATAGTGACATAAATGAGCATTAGTGAAAAAAAGGTCATGTCTTCAAAGGTGGATTGCATGTTGTATAGTTGTTTTTTTTAACAAGTTGAAATGGGCCTTGCTTTGGGAAAAGACTTGAAAATATGTAAACTTTTAAGTACAAAATATTTTCATATTAACAATAGATTTAATCAACAAAAGCAGGAGGGTGAGATATTGTAAGTTTCAACATCTGTTTGGAAAAATGAAGGATCTAGTTTCATTCTTCACAAAAATCAAGTAAATCATTATAAGGAAGACTATGAGTGGGTTATAGACAAGATGGATAATACCACCTAGGTGTGACTACACAAAAATATTTAAATGTTATACTAAAGATTCATATTGAGCTACTAGGAGGAGTGCATAATACTAATGATGAATTATGACATTTTCAAAAGAAGGGATAGTAAAATATCATTGATGAACATGTAAGTTTATTGTGTTATAATCACCTTTAAATATTAGACAAGATATAGATTGGGATTCTAAGAGTGTAGAATAGTAGACTTGATTAATTGTTGGATTTTTAAAGCAATGGATAATGAAATAACATTGAGGATCATGTCATTTTTTTTTTATAATGGAATCTACCCAAAAATTCCAATAACTTTGCACAATAATAAAAAAGCATAGAAACATCTACCCAACTTATATCACAGATTATGAAAATACAAGTCATCTTAACAAGCCATAAGAGTATACACTCCCTAAATTATTAAATTTTACAAAATGAAACCCAAATAAGAAATTAAAACTGAAATTTAATTTAACAATTTATTTAAGAAACTATGAACATTCAAAGTATCAAAGTTTACAAACTTGTACTCCCTAAGAAAAACTTCAGTTGCTAATTTTTGTTATTATTGTGCTATTCTTTTATAAAAATAATAGTAATATGATGTAGGAAGTGTTTTAATTATGTTATGAATGAATGTTTTCTTATAATAATAATATGATGTAGGAAGTGTTTTAATAATGTTATGAATGAATATTGCTAAATGTACTTTTTGCAATTAGTTATTTTCATTGTTGAAGTGGCTCTTAACCAAAGTGCATTACAACAATTTGGGAGTGTTGCCAACTCTTTCACTTTTGACTTCGATTCATTTAGGGGTTTCCTTGACATCCTTTAAAATATTGCACAAATTTTTTTCACTAACTTAAAACAAAATTCCCAACATCAACAACAYTTAAAGAGATCATTGTCAATGGGTTACATGGTTCAAGACCAACACTCTTATTGGAAAACAAGTTCACTAAGAACAATGAATAAATAACAATCTCAACTAGCTAACCAATTCAAAACTACAAAACTATTGAAGGAAAATATCCCTGCGGACAGGTATATCTCCTCAAAGAGCTAGACTCTTAACTCTAAGACAAAAAGTGCTTATCATGGTCACTGACTTCCTTTTAGGTCTACACAAACTAATGCATGAAGAGGAAGGAGGAAATATGTACCTTTTATCGGTGTTTGTCCCTACATGCTCCGAGTTGAGCTCCAATCTTTCGCTCCTTGATGAATCCTGTAGACAAACAATAGTATAACCACTTCCTACTCTACTGATATTAGCTTGAAATAGACCTATCTATTAGAGACAAGTTCATGTGAGATTAAACACAAACTAGAAAGAAACAAGCCAAGCATGTCATATTGATGAGAACAATGACGGAAGTAAGTTACAACCATAGATACGAATGCAACAGCTTCGTCACATCCCCTTTGTCTAATCCTTGCTCAAAAGATCCGCGATCCGGATGACAGCAACTTCGCTGATTACTCTCCTCCAGTTCACTGTGTGTTTCCTATGAGATCATAGCTTTCATGCTTCTAATTCTTCCTCTAGTCCACCATGATAGAGCCTGCTTATATAGGTTTAGAGAGGCCTAACCTCTTGAGGTATCTTTAGGGTGAGTTGAGGATTTTCCTCCTTCAGTTAGGGATCTTCCCTAAGATCATGGCTTGATTGAGGATTCGAATCCAACTGCCTTCTAAGAATGAAAAGATCCTTTCCCCATTCTTCTCAACAAATCAACTGCTTCCCAGAATAGGTAGTGCTCCCTCAAAAGGACACTCAGAATGTTATAATGCTCCCTAGTAGGCTTTAGGGGGCCGCCAACACTCTTAAAATAAATAGTTCTCCTCCAGAAGGGTTGTTCAGTGTTATAATGCTCCCTAGCACTTTATAGGGGAGTGCCAGCACTCCTAAGAGAGATATAGGGGAGTGCTCTCTTCTAAAAACCTAGATTCAATGGTTCTTTCAGATGGCAAGAGGTACCTAACTTCAGTTAACCATTCCTCTTCCTTCAAATCAAGTGTTTGAGGTATTTTAAGTGTCTTCTTAATGTCGTTATAAGTATGACATAGGCATCATGGCAGTATGCTTTGCTTGACACTTGCAACACTTGTGAGCAACATGCGACACTTACGACACTTATCAAAGCAAGTAATGTTGATGTGTAACAGATTGCCCCCCAAAGTATGAAGCTAGAAGACGAGAACTGATAACTGAAATGATTTGTAGACTTTCAAGTAAGGGTATAGACGTGGAGAACCTGACAGAAGCTGCACACAAACATCCTACAAATATTATGACATGTTTCAAACCCAAGGCAGACATACCTATGCTTGGGTGGTCAAGACTTGCAAGATATGGCCGCCATAAAATACACTGCGGATCCATAATTGTATTGATAAAAGGTATAGCCACCGAGGATAGAGTGTGGATCTATACTCTAATGACCTGAACTGATCGTAGCCATGAATAATACACAGTGGATCTACGATATGACAAGACATAGCCACGACCAATACAAGGTGGATCTATGTGACAGTATATGTGCCACTGTTCAAGAGAAATTCTGTCGCAACCTAGGAAAAGTACATATCAGAGTGATCACTCAACCCAGGTTCTTCTTACTGATCCCAATGTAGTACAAATCTAACCATGTGAATAGATGTCCTAATGTTGAACATGGTAGAAACCACTTGATTACCGGTCAATGATGTAAACCGTTAACAAGCGCAAGGGAGATCACCATTAGTGTCAATGATTCCCAAGGTACTCTAGTACATTCCAACGAATGTGAATGGATGAACTGAAGTCAAACATCCATGGAATCATCCGATCAGAGGTCAATGATGTAAACCCACTATCGAATGTGAGGAGGCCTACCATTGAGGCATGTAGGTCCCAAAGTACTAATTGGTTTCTAAGTCTAATTCCTGGATAATGTGTTGAAGTCGACAGAAATAGGCTCGTCGAAGGAGGGCCTTGATGTATCCCCCATCAATGACACAAAACAAACATAGAGATGTAATTGGTAGATCAAATGAACATGGACTGACACGGGTATTGAGACAAGATATTTGTGATGGCTGACTCATGAGATGGATACTTCCTTTGAACACTGAGGCACGACAG
Organism: Picea mariana; assembly: GCA_032191745.1. Taxonomy (NCBI): domain Eukaryota; kingdom Viridiplantae; phylum Streptophyta; class Pinopsida; order Pinales; family Pinaceae; genus Picea; species Picea mariana. Next base: position 349,144 of record JASDQU010736624.1, read on the forward strand.
CAGAAACATGACATGGACCAAAACACGATGATGCAATGGATACTGTGACTTTCGTCGGGTGACCTAGAGGAGTGAAATAAACTCAAAGGATTGGCTCAGTGCAGAGGCTCAACGGATTAAGATGTGCGCAAAGACAAAGTGTCGTGTTCAAGGGCAACTCTAAGAGTTACTCAGTAATGTTCTCAAAAAAACTGCTTGGCTTGCTTCTTTCAATTTTTTCCCCCATCCACATAGACAAGTACCTCTTTTTAATTTAACGAGCTCGAGGAGGATAACACATGCTCGATAAAACTCACCTTCGATAATTTCCTCTTCCTTTGTTTAAGGAACTAGAAGAAGTAAGAGTTCGGTCCCGTATGGGCCTGTCGAAATTTCTTTTAACGAGTCCAAAGATAGAAAACTCGAAGGTTTTTCATGATTATAGAGTCTGGAAAAACACTTAAAAGAGAACTCTCTCAGTTCCTTTTTCATAAAGTAGTCTGATGAGACTGAAAAAGAGATAAACTATCGCTCAATGGACATTTTCTTCAAATACTTTAACGTGCGTGAAGAGAACAAGGTCGCTCGGTAATCTTTTCATGTTTAGAGAGTCTGAAAAGAACTTAAATATGACTCCAATGTTGTCCTTTTTCGTAATGTTAGTCTCGCAAGGATGAAAAAGAGATTAATTATCACTCGAAAGATGCCCTTTCAAACCGTTTAACGAGTGGAAAAGGAAGCAAGATCACTCGACAATCTTTTCATGTTTAGAGAGTCTGAAAAGAGCTTAAAGGAGATTCCAAGGGGTTCCTTTTTCGTGTATCCATACAGGTCCGAAAAAGAGATAAAAGTCTACCCGGATGCATTCTCATGTTTTTATGAGCACGAGAAAGAACAAAGACTAAGATTGGTATGCCTCCAGCATGAAAGCTAGTGGCTTAACTCCAGAAAGATCATCAAAGACTAGAGACATGACCTCCAAGCTTCAATTCATTCACTGAATTTGAGGTTGTCACCAATTTCTCCAGTAGATGAGAAAAAGGAGAAGGGTGGATGAAAAGAAGGTTCAAGACAGGTGACTATTTCATTTTCTAATGAGCGTGACATAGGAAAATAACTATGCTCAAGGCCTCTATTTCATTTTTTAACGAGTTTGCCACATAGAAGAGAAACCATGCTCGTGGTTTCGTCCGGATCATGGCTTCCAAGAGGATAATTCTCTGGAAGGGTACCATGTCAATGGATAAAACGTGGTCATGGACTCCAGGAGATCTTTGTTGGATGGAATATAATCACTCGATAAGGAACACATGTCGAGGGTCGCGATAGAAGTAAGGAGATCAGGCTCCAATAATCCTACCGAAGAAATCACCATGTCCACTACCGGATCCAAATCGTCGGAAGTTGAAAGCATGGGAGATGATGAAAAATCAACACCAGGAGGGGAGATAGATGGTATATCTGCCCGAATTTCTTCACGAGGGGGAAGAAAAGAGGATCAGTGACAGTTATTATCCTGAGGTAACTTGTCAATTCGAAACATTTCCGAAATAGATTCATCCGAAGGAAAAGTTGGGGAAATGTAGTCAATCACAGACGACAAAAAACTCAACCGTGATTGCATCGAGGAACTGTCAAGGGCCAATAGACGTTGGTCATTTGACGAGAGAGAAGTGGATGGGATAGAAACGTATGATGTTTCAGCTGGACTAAGTTGCATGGTGTCACTTAGTGCATCGAATTCCAATGGACAAGGTACAATTCGAGGGTCAGATGATCCCAAAGATTGATAAACCGTGGTTGAAATCATATCGACGGTGGCAATATGATGTGTAGTCGATGGAAGTGGTGTAGGGAAGGTACCCATGAGGCTAGAATCTTCCAGTAATCCAACACCAATTCTTTCATATGTGATCTTGTGGTCTCCCAAGAAAGGAATATTGTTGGTAGCAGGAACGCGAGCATCGGTCGTGCAGAAATCCAACTGATCAACAGTGACAATTTTTCCCTAATGAGGGAATTGGACACATCGGAAAACTGACGAGGCAATGGCATTCATAGCATAAAACCAACTTCTTCCAACTAACAAGTTGTAATCGAGGGGAGCATCGACCACCTCAACATCAACAGTAACAATTTTTCCACCCAATTGGATGGGCAGGGACTGTAAAATCCCATGGAGATGAAAACCTTGCCCATCGAAGGCACGTAACATCGTTGGGGATTTTTTGAGTGCTGGTGATTTTAAACCTTTCCAACATGTTAAAGACATGACACAAGTTGAGGCTCCCTCATCCAGAATAGTTTGATGGATTTGTTGATTGTGAACAACAACATCAACTTGGAAAGCAAGTTGGTGGGAGAGTCGAGACGCATAATTATCCAGGTTAAACATGATTTAATTGGATGACTCAGGATCGAAAACACCAAGAGTGGTCGAGAGTGTTCTACGTTGATTGGGGTAGTGTTGTAGAACTTCTAACGCAGACATGGCACACGATGCTTGAGCCAAATCTTCAACAATGTTGTAGTTTTGGGCAGCACGTGAACTAGGATTAAAGGTAGCTTTGCAGATAGTGCTCTTAGGAGGGTGTAAGATAGAGTCGAACGTGGGTTTCTCAATATGGAGTGGTCCAGATGGAGGATTAACCGATGGAAGACTAATAGAGGATGATGATGGATCCGGTAAAGTGCCAGCACCGTTAGTGTCTTTTCCTTTTTCAGGGTTACCCGATGTGTCGTATGTCTTAGAGTGAGTGGTCAAATTGATCCCATTAAACATATAAATATGTGCACTCGATGAGGCCCCATCATTAGGATCACTAGAACTGCCCCCAGGAGAGGGGGTTTGAGAAACCATGGATTGTTGCTGTGGAAAAGGTTGAGTAAGCATAGCGGGTTGTGACTTCCCTTGAAAAGTTTTGGCCACTTCATTACGAAGTGGACAATATCGAGTGTAGTGATCGTCACCACAAATGATACACAGGAATTTCAGTTTCCGTTGTGGTTTCTTTTTGGTAGCAGGTGTTTGATTTTTTGGTTGTTCATTATTATTTTTTGATTTATTCTTTGTCTTCTTCTTACCTCCATATTGTTGTGAAGGGGCAGATTGAACTGCATTCACCTCAGAGATATGAGTTTGGGGGGAGGTAGAGGAGAGTGTGAGCGATTGGGAAATAGGTTGAGTTTTGACGGAACCGATAACACCATCCGCATGAGATGAGGATGATGGTTTAGATGGATCAGTATTAGCTCGAGAAACATTCAGAAGCAAATCATACAAAGTACCAGACTGGGAATAAACCAAATCTAAATACTAAGCCCGAGCGATGGCTTGTTCCTCAGTGACCGCACCACCCATAGCGACATCACGAGCGATTGGGGGTAACAGTGATTTAGTAAACCATTCCGCTAATAGTATGTCAGGAATGAMTGCCTTGATCATCCTTCGTCATCGCCTCCACTCATGAATATGGTCAGAGATGTGCACAGAGTTAGTTTGACGAAGGGAGGTCAAGAGTTCAGTACCTGTCTCGTAGCGAATAGGCAGTTGAAAGTGTGTGAGGAAAGACATGGCAAGGGAATTGAGACCATGAAAAGAAGCACGTGGTAGTTCAATATACCACTTTGCTGCCGAATCGGTAAGTGTTCGCTGGAAAGGACACAAACATATAGAATCATCCATGAGGGAGTTTGATGAACACCACAAATGGAAATTCATCAAAGGGTTGTTCGGATCTTCGCCAGGGTTTTCGTCAAATTTTGGAATATCAGAAGGAAGTTTAGCTGGAATGACTGGCCAAATTGGTGAATGAGAAATAGGATCATTGGTTAACCGAGACAAGTATGGGAGATCCAGAGTCGCAAGGAAAGGTAGTTGTCGGTTAATTTGTGAATGATACTGGTGCGGCATAGGAACACTAGTAGGACCATAGACTGGGTTAGGTGGATAGATTTAACCAGTAGGTCCTCCTACATACAGTTGTTTCTGGCTAGGATAAGAAAGATTCAATGGTGCATGAGAAACATTGGCATAACCCGGTGGGTTCTGGACATTGTAGGCCGGGTGATTTATGTGCCCGTGAGTAGGATAAATATTTTTCCCTTGAGAATAGTAAGGAGTAGATCCCGGAGGCAGATACACATGAGGCCCATGAGGAGGATAAGACTGCAGTCCCGGGGAACTCCAGGTGGTGTTTTGGATGCCACTCGAATAATATTGCTCGTAAGCTGTTTCGGAAGGGACAGGATTGGATACTCCTCCTAGTGGGTTATTATACAAGTGCCCCCCAATGTGGGGTTGATTAAAAGTGCTTCCTGAAGATACTCCCTAGGATTGTGAAGGGTTTCTAGCAAACGAGGGTTGCCCCCCTGCCAGCGGTGGATTTACGACTGGGGTATGACTGGCAAACGGAGGTTGCCCTCCAGGAGGAGAATGAAAAGGGGACTGTCCCCCGGGAGGGGTAGGCCCTCCATGGAAAGGTAGTCCTCTAGGAGGAAACGATTCATTGGATGGTGGTTGCCCTCCAGCTGGTTGTGTTTATCCAGCAAGGGTCTGCATTCTCGGGTGAGAAGATGTCCCAGCAGGATCGTGTGGAACATGCAGCGTTGTAGAGTAAAAACTTGTAGAAACAAGGGTAGAGATTGAAGTGCTTTGGGGATGAGTAGAGGTGATGAGTCTATCATTAGGATGGACTTGTGCTGGTGTAGCAGTAGGGTGAATAACCTGGTCGACTGGGTGATTCATGGTTCGACCGGATGGTCCTGTTTCAGTAGGAGGGTCATGATGATGAAAGGGTTGTCGAATAGATTCGAAATGTTCATAGAGATTGCGTCCCGATGAAGTCCTCCATACAGAACGAGCAGGTGTGGGATTGGTTTCTACTGCGGTGCTAGGACGAAAAGGAGTCCTATACTCGTCACCAAAGATGGGTTCTGTGGATCCCATATATGTTTCGGTAAAGATCCTCTCCGGTAATCATGGGATCTCTTTGTCTATGACATTCCCAAGGGAGTCTAAACTAACCAAAAGTGGTTCGAGAGGAGTTACCGACACAGGTGTGGTGGGATTTTCAACTGTGACCAAAGCGTCTTCTAAGTTATCCAACAGAGGAGAAATAGCACTTCCAGCGTCAGATTGATTTTCTACCTCTCTACGGTAGTTGTCTTTTGGAGGGTTAGGAGGTAAGGGTTGATATCCTTCCGGAGGTAGCCCTTGCATTCTACGTGATAGATGAAGACCTTTATCATCTATGGGCTCAATTGTGGACAATAACATAACACATTGAAAATCTAGGGCCAACTAAGAAAAGGAAACAACATGCACTAATAAAATCTAGGAATTATCCAAGCAGACAAAACTTCTCTCGATGATCGTACTCGATGATCGTACTCGGTGATGAAATCCAACGTCACGTGATCAAGTCGAGAAGGGGCTGGGATATGGTGGAACAGTTACAATGGCGACTTGCTTAACGGACTTTCACCTTGGTGCAAGCTTCCACGCAGTAATTGTGGATTTACCCTCCAAGGAGCCCGAGTGAGTTTGACCAATGTCTGTTCCAGGTACAGTGAGACTTCCCTTCACCGTCACCTTATGTAAGTACCTAAAGATTATGGCAACTAAAGACACCAATTCGCAGTGAGTCCTTGGGCAGGTACAGTCGACAGTCTGATCTGAAACGTATGGGCAGGATAACAAGTCCAAAATCAACCCGAAAGGATCCCACACATAATCATGGGTATACCTTTTAGTGACCCCAATATATGATCCGACCACTACAAACAGTTGAACCACGGAGGGATAATCTCTGTAATTCGCCCAAATGCGACCTCGTGCGTAACCCCTGTGTGAGAGGGGGATCCCAAAAAACCAATACGACAATTGGATTTGACTCTCCCTAACTCAGGATGCTAATGTTTGTTTTGAAAACTTTGGAGAGTTGTACTCATAGCCTAATCCAAAGTGCTAACCCTAATCTATTGTTGGTGGAAGATCCTAAAAACAAAAATGTTCTAGATAGTTTTTAATTAGCATTCGTTTTATAGTTGTTCTTTACTCAAAGGGTGCACGAAAGTGAAACTAATGGAATGATGACTCAATGCCCAAAAAGATGCATAGAATATGATAAGCAATCGTTTCTTTTCAATGAACGTCTATTTGAGGGAAAGAGAAGGAATCATTTTCACTTTCAAACACTAATATGAAACATCTTCAATCAATCGGTTCTCAATCCAATCCAATGCAATGCTAAAACACTTTCAAAAATGCCTTCTAATATGCAAATCAAGCACTAAAATGTATCTTTTTTGTTTGTATGAGAATGATGATTAATCCAATGCAAAGACTTCTCCTGCCAACTACCCTTTCAGATCAAGGAGATTCAGACAAGCATGATCATATTTCGCACACATGACACACACCCTCTTGCTATGATTGAAACAAGAAGCAAACAGAAAACAAAAGATAATAAAGCAAAACCAAACAATTCACACAAAAATGAGGTGTTCAAAGAACAATGACCTTTTAAAAACCAAGTGAGAAGAGTCACAGACTTTAGATGTCCTTCACTGGAGTTCCCGCTCAATCAGATAGAAGAGAAGAAAACAATGGATTGATTTCAAGCTCTCAACAATAAAAACTCAAAAATAATGAAGAAGGGCATACAATTTGAACAACAAGGTGTTTACTTCTCAGGAGGAAGCATGTCAAAGGTCAAAGGAAGAATCATTGAATCACAAAGCAGCTCAACAAGTGAAAAAACAGGGTCTGGACCTCCAAAAAATGTAATTTTTGAAGAGATTTTGTGCAAAAAGGGGTTGGCGCTCTGGTGTAATGGGCACTAGGGCATTATAACACTCTGTCCAACACCTTTAGGGAGTGTTGGCGCTCTGCTAACATGGGTACAGGGGCGCCAGGCTTAAAAAACTCATAAAAATGTCCAAAAACCCAAAATTTCAGTCGAATTTTGACAGCCAAGCTGAATGTGATGGGGTAAAGAGTGAACCAACATATGAAATCAAGAAAATGGATTGAACAAGTCTTGAAAACAATCAAAGGGAAAGACAAGATCTATGAGGAAAAATCAAAACCAAAAGTTTCGATTCGATTTCCCAGTGGAGTCGCCAGTTTCTGTTGAAGGAAAATCTCCCTACGGACAGGTAGATATCCTCAAAGAGCTAGACTCTTAACTCTAAGATAGAAAGTGCTTATCATGGTCACTAACTTCCTTTTAGGTCTACACAAACTAATGCATGAAGAGGAAGGAGGAAAGACGTACCTTTTACCGGTGTTTGTCCCTGCACGCTCCGAGTTGAGCTCCAATCTTTTGCTACTCGATGGATCCTGTAGACAAACAATAGTACAACCACTTCCTACTCTACTGATATTAGCTTAAAATAGACCTATCTATTAGAGACAAGTTCCTGTGAGATTAAACACAAACTAGAAAGAAATAGGCCAAGCGTGTCATATTGATAAGAACAATGAGGGAAGTAACTTACAACCGTAGATGCGAATGCAACAACTTCGTCAAATCCCCTTTGTCTAACCCTTGCTCAAAATATCCACGATCCAGATGACAGAGACTTCACTGATTACTCTCCTCCAGTTCACTCTGTGTTTCCTATGAGATCATAGCTTTCATGCTTCTAATTCATCCTCCAGTACACCATGATAGAGCCTGCTTATATAGGTTTAGAGAGGCCTAACCTCTTGAGGTATCTTTAGGGTGAGTTGAGGATTTTACTCCATCAGTTAGGGATCTGCCCTAAGATCATGGCTTGATTGAGGATTCGAATCCAACTACCTTCTAAGAATGAAAAGATCCTTTCCTCGTTCTTCTGAACAAATCAACTGCTGCCCAGAATAGGTAGCGCTCCCTCAAAAGGGCACTCAGAGCGTTATAACGCTCCCTAGTAGGCTTTAGGGGGGCGCCAACACTCTTAAAATCAATAGCGCTCCTCCAAAAGGTCTGTTCAGTGTTATAACTCTCCCTAGCACTTTATAGGAGAGCGCCAACGCTCCTAAGAGAGATATAGGGGAGCACTCTCTTCTAAAAACCTAGATTCAATGGTTCTTTCATATGGCAAGAGGTACCTAACTTCAGTTAACCATTCCTCTTCCTTCAAATCAAGTGTTTGAGGTATTTTAAGTGTCTTCTTAATGTCATTATAAGTATGACATAGGCATCATGGCAGTATGCTTTTCTTGACACTTGCGACACTTGCGACACTTATCGAAGCAAGTAATGTTGATGTGTAACAAAAACATTTTCACTAACTTAAAACAAAAATCCCAACATCAACAACATTTAAAGAGATTAGTGTCAATGGGTTACATGGTTCAAGAACAACACTCTCATTGGAAAACAAGTTCACTGAGAACAATGAACAAATAACAATCTCAACTAGCTAACCAATTCAAAACCACAAAACATTTTCACTAACTTAAAACAAAAATCCCAACATCAACAACATTTAAAGACATCAATGTCAATGAGTTACATGGTTCAAGACCAACACTCTGATTGGAAAACAAGTTCACTAAGAACAATGAACAAATAACAATCTCAACTCTCTAACCAATTCAAAACCACAATTGGTTTTGGCACAAAAAATCACCTATAAGCTAATGAATAAATGGAACTAAACAAGATCATTCATAAATGAATTAGTAGTAATCCATTGATTGAAACTTCTTAAACATTCAATCTATGATAGGAAAAGCCTATGCAAATGGTATCAAATTTAACCAAAAACTTCCCAAAATCATAAAGAAATTGAACTCAGTACTGAAAAAGACTTTAGAAATATTTAATTTGGTTATATAACTGCACAATACACCAAAAACAATTTTAGAAATTGAAATTGATTATTTTCAACAATATAATAAATTTTAATCAATAATGTAAAAACCAATACATATAGTTATCTAATCAAACATTTAGTAATGAAAATCAATCTCAAAGATTACATTGAGAACTCTCTTATAATCAAATTTCATGACTATGATCAGAGAATCTAAAAACAAAAAACATGGCTACATGGTTCTTACATTGAGAACTCTCTCATGATCAAATTTCATGGCTATGATCAAATAATCGAAAAAACAAGAAACATGGTTACATGGTTAACATAACATACCTGAATGAACCTATCGCAGTGAAATGGAGTCTTGGAAAGAAATTGAAGTCTAAGTCTGTCGAGAAGTGTGCAGGTGCGAACTAGAAATTGAATAATAGAAATTTGTTTAGCCAATAGAAAGCTAGTAAGATAGGTAAAGTAGATAAAGTTTGCATACATCATCGAAGGAAGGTAGGTAAAGAGGATTGCTCGTGAGACAAGTAAGACATCACGATTTCAATGATCAACGATGAAAATGGCCTCACTGATCATCGAAAAGGTCACATGCACATTTGTCATCTACCCAAATAATTTAACTATTTGGAATCTTCAACATTAAAAAAATTATATTGATATTTTTTAACAATCGAAAAAAATATTAAAATAAAATATTTATATTATATTTGTTAATTTTAATTGTTTTATTAAACAACGCTGATGGGTAAAATGTTGTCTAATTTATATTGTTTAACTATTTTAAGTTTTGGTTTTTTTGTCAGAATTTATCCATATAAATTTGGAAGAAATCACAAATTTCTATTGTTTAAATTGCATTTTTTAATGTATAAATAAATTTTGTATATTGAAAAACTCATGGAGTAGTTGAATTATACAGTCATAATCACTCAAAAATGCAGATCAAACACTTTTTAACCCAAATTAAATTAAAAAAATCCCCTGGAAAAAAAAAAAAAACTTAAAAATTTACACTATAACATAAAATGTCCTATAACATAAAATGTCCACTTGTTATAAGTTATTACGCCGATAGGCGTCCCCCCTATCAGAATCGATGGTTTAATTAGTCTTTTAATCACAAATTCCAATCTTATGGTCTACAATGAAAGATGCTAGCATATTCTTCGTCGTTCACTCAAATAAATGAATAGGATTTAATGTTCTTAACTTCCGTGCATTTATGAATGCGTCCGTTTCTTTGTTTAATTTTTCACATTTAATTAATCTTGATTAAAAAATTATTGCCCTATCCATTGATTGCCACGCTTAATAATTAATTTGTATAATCAACCTCATTGCCACGTTCCAATAATTAGCAGAGACCAAACATTTATGAATGTGAAGCGTTTATGGATGTGAAGGGTTAACAACGCAGCCAGGTTGCCACGTTCGTGTCCCTCACCGCTGGATGTGAAGGGTTAACATTTACTTTTTTATTTTCTTACGAATGGGCAGTTTCATAAATTCTAACGCCATGAATGCGCCATGTGATACAGGAAAGATTTATGTATCTGCCATTTCACTATGCCAGGATAGCGAGGGATAGGAGTTTGCGTTTACATTTCAGCTGAGGTTTTCATTTCAATGTATATATTAATGTATTCATATTTTTTTAATGCTTAGGGTTAGATGCCAGGATAACGAGGGATAGGAGTCTGCGTTTACATTTCAGCTGAGGCTTTCATTTCAATGTATATATATTAATGTATTCATATTTTTTTAATGCTTAGGGTTAGATATGGGAAAGGGCCTTGGAGGTGGAGATCGGTTACCAAAACCCTACTCTATGGCTTCGCTATGCAGAGATCGAGATGAAGCACCTGTTTCTAAACCACAGGAACGTCTGGGACCGCATTGTGTCTCTGTTGCCCCGCATCGATCAGCTCTGGTATAATTTCATTCACATGGAGGAGATGCTCGACAATGTGGCCAGTGCCCGCCAGGTCTTCGAGCGGTGGATGAATTGGGAGCCGGATCACCATGGTTGGGCCGCCTACATCAAGTTTGAGCTCAGGTATAATGAACGCGATGTTCATATTTTTTTAATGCTTAGGGTTAGATGCCAGGATAGCGAGGGATAGGAGTCTGCGTTTACATTTCAGCTGAGGTTTTCATTTCAATGTATATATTAATGTATTCAT
>JASDQU010736624.1:360895-372342 GCA_032191745.1 Picea mariana
GTTGCAGAAGGAGAAAGGGATTCGGCAAGATTTTTGCCGACTTCGTCTGCGAAATCTGCGATTATGACTTTGGCTCCGTGCTTCGTAAAGAGCCGAACAATGGCTTCTCCGATTCCCATTGCTCCGCCTGTTATTATTGCAACCTTGCCCTCGAGTCTGCATTCAAAGATCATTGTTCAGTATCAGCAATCACCAATCAGCCCTCGAGTCCTAACCATAGCTCAGTTGGTTAACCGTTTTAGGTAATGGACACTGGAAACCATTTCCCTCCACTAAATCTTGTAGGATTTCTGTCATAGCTGAGGTATCAATTTCCCCAAATCTTCCAGAGCTTATAACTATAACGAGGTATCAATTTCCTCAGAAGAATTTTTTCATAAATTAACATGATGACAATATAAGAACATAAATTCAAACCAAAAATTGCAAATTATAACGGAATCAATAAATTCAAACAAATATAAGAACATAAATTCAGAAAATTGCATTCAGAAACCGAAAATTGCAAATAAAAACCGAATCAGCATTTCTGGTGTACTGTGAATACCGTCTCTCTGATCCATTCAAGTTCAGATTGCCCACACAAGCAGCAACTCCATTAACCTCTTCGTTAGACATGGCTGGGAAGAGAAATCCAGGCAATCAGATGATGCAGGAAGGAGGGTACTGTCAAAGGCAAATCATAAATAGAACAAGAAGCAGATTGTATTGTGTAGAAGCAGGGCCTCCTTCTTAAATGGAGTAGGTAACCTTGGACATCTCAATCCATAACAAATATTATATTTATGACGCGTTTTTCTTGTGGTCCAAGAGAAGGGCTTGGCAATCAAAATCGAGGGATCAAAATTGAACACGTCACAGCACGTTAGGAGACTTCTGGCACATCCTGTTAAATTTTCTTGTGGTCCAAGAGAAGGGCTTGGCAATCAAAATCCAGGGATCAAAATTGAGCACGTCACAGCACGTAAGGAGACTTCCGACACATCCTGTTAAAAAAAACAAAAAATTTGACATTTTTGTTTTTTTCAGTTTTTTGGGAAATGAAAATCAAAATTCAAAATTTCTTATGAAGTGTAAAGTTTTAAAATCCCTACCATAATTTTAGTTGGTGCCAATGGTTCTAGAGCGTGATCCATCACTATCATCAGTTTTATAGCTTTAATACCTAGTGGGTTGGACCATCACTATCATCAGTTTTATAGCTTTAATATCTAGTGGGTCGGTCATCATTCTTGAGAAGGTATTGGCTGAAGGTTAATTTACATTTATATGACTAAGTGTTACTTCCACATTAACATTGATTTTCATTGAAGACCACAAAAGTTTTCATTGCCTTTTCCGTCTTCTCTCTTTGACAAGGCATAAAAGAGGTACACTTCCTTCACATTCCCATGATGCATTGAGCTACTTGTCTAATAAAGATGTCTATCAAGTTTCTCATCTCATAAAGATATTTATCAAGTTTTTCATTTCATAGTTGCAGCGTGTAGTTCTTGGCCCAAATGACGTGGAGTGAGAAAATGGATCAAACAATTTGGTAGATATAAAATTGTGAATCGAACTAGGATGGACAACCCGCCCTGATCACAACCTTTTTGTCTTGGTGATCCGAGGTGAACAGAACCACACACTCACCACTTGAAGGGAAAAAGGTGGTTTTGTGGAAGATAGGTATATAAGCTAAATGTGAAGTAGGCCAATATGGACGATGTTATCATTGGGGAGGTTTGAGTTTCTTGTGGCCTTTTTGGTTATTCCAGTTCAATTTCTAGGTAAAAATTATTTCTTTACAAGAATAATAGCACATTAGTTTGCTAAGGGAAGAATATATGTATATCGTGGGTTGTCCCATTTTTTTGTCAATACAATGAGGATTTCTTCCATAGTTTGTAGGTTAGGTTTTTCTTTATGTGGGTAAAGTTGGTTTAGAATGATAAACCATGGGGAAGTCATTATTTGATTGTATAAACCATGGGGGAAGTTAGAGTGTATGTATGTATCTGATGATGATTAGTTGATGTGGGCATATTAGGATCCTTCTAGGAATAAGAAGGATATTCCAGGGGACCATCTTTATGAGATGTTGGATAGTTCGTTGCTACAACATTAAGTTATCCAAAATGTGTGTCCATCTGGGCTACTTCAGTAAGGTTTGTACAGAGATGGCCTTTTTTATCAAGCACTTCTCAATTTCATAAGGAGACTAGTTCTGGTAATTGTCTATTTGGATCAATAAATTTATAATTCAATAGGAGTAGGAGACTGACAATGTTTTTTTGTTTCTCTATGTTTATTATCTAATTGGGTAGGAGTCAAAGGTGATGATATGTTGGGATTTTGCAATTTTTTGGGGGTTTGAACCCATGATGTTTTTTCTCTGATTGAGCTTGGGAAGAAGACCTTGGCAGTGAATTTCTACTATTTGACATAAAATTCTAATCAATCTCTAAGGATATTATGGATAGATTTTCTAATATTGATAGTATGAGTGAGAACAAACCTCTCAAGCCATGGGTGCCTAATAAACATGGAGTTAATGATTGATCCATGTTGGCATAGGGGCAAACCTAGAGTTCAATGCTTCAACATCGCACCAACAAAACCCTAACTACCAACCCTTTCGACAACACCTGCGAAGCAGGCAAAGTCTCACCCGAGGTAGAGGCAAGGGGGGTTACAGGACTCAGGTATCTATAACCAAGTTGGGATGCAAATCTGTGATTACAATTACTTCGCAGAGTACTTAAGAACAACATGCATTAGTTATCAACTTCATTCACATCGCAGAACAAACCCTAAGTACAAATCGACACAGTAACAATGACAAAATACACATCGCACCTTAGCATCATAAGTCAGATCTAACACATTCAACATATACAAAGAATTAAACACTCATAGATCTATCTATCATTCATAACATTCAATGCACTAAGCAGATTCACAGAATAAACATTATAGCACAAAGCAAACCATCAACACAATATTTACGCGGTTCACCACAGTGTGGGGCTACGTCCACCAAGGACTTCTTCTTCTTTATTAGTCTTCAATCTCTTACAACCATGCGCTCCTATGCACTAAGCCACGGAACCAAGCTTTGCACTGGACAGGTGATCTACGCACTAAGCACTAGATCCACCTTCCCAAAATCAGGTCAACGCACAGATCCAACTCCTCTATTACGTACAAAGCCTTACATACACAGTTTGTTGCACATAGAAACTTAGAACTACTTGCCTCTTTCACTTAGCTACTTACACCTATACTTCTACATTGCATTCATTCTTATTTATACTTTTACAACCCTTACAAAAAGGACTAAACATGAGTAAACCCATGGGCTGACATCCCCTAAACCCTAATACCCAAAACCCTAGTGAACCCCTTGTTGGGTCCACAAAACAAGTGAGATCCTTTGATCTCAAATTCGCCTGGGTGTTCCATCTTCGACCATCCTATCGAAGTACAAAAGTCGTCAAACCTGACCAACGTTTCCTCAAAACTTGGTCGAGGGTCAACAGGCCCCCAACACTCACCTATGACTCGTCCCGAGTCACTCAGATCTGGGCAAAACTACTTAGAAGGCCTCGAGCTTAGCTCGAGCTGCCTCAACCTGTTGCTTCACCTAAGCTTCCTCCTCAACAAAATCCTAGATCAATTTCTTTGTAACAGGCCCTTCCAAGCATTGTTCCACCATCGCAACCACTCGATCCAATTGCAAACCTTGTCCTTCGATCTCTTCAAACATCGCGCAGGATTCATCCTGCACCGGTTGTAGCCTCTGTGTAATGTCCCCAAGGCCGAGCCCTATTGTAAATCTTGTTTATGAAATGAATTGTAAATATGTTTTATAGGCTGGTGAGCCGAGTTAATATAAGCTAGTGGGCTTATGTGATTGTTAGGCCAGAGCGCCTAAGTGTTGAAGGCCAAGAGCCTGATTTTGTACCTGTATCTATGCGGAAAAGTAATAAAATATAAACACTGCCGCGTTCAGACCGACCATGATGAATGAGTGATGGGGGACTAAGCTTCCACATAGTGGGAAAGGGATTAGGGGCTGGAAGGTGGGAAAAGGGACTAAGTGTTGAGCCTAGGGGCTTAGTTCCTTGGGAATAATATTTTAATATTATTCCAAAAGACATGTGAATAATATGTTTTATCCTAAGTTCTTTTGGAAGGACAAACAACTTTCGAATGGAAGGAACGCATTCTAAAGGAATGCATGCAGTTGTATGATGACAAGTGTCAACCCAAGCGCATGCAAATAAAATGGCTGAGATGAGTTGTGTTGGGGGTTCCTCCTCCATTCTACCTGACCATCTAAGCATGAACCTGTCCGACCTCTACAAGAGATACCCTCATGTGCTCTGAAACAAAAAGGATGGTGTCTATATTTTCTTTGGGAAGGTTGGTACACCCGTTCGGTTGTGAACCGTTAAGTCTGAGTTGACCCCTACCTGGAAAAATCGTCACGCATCCCTGAGAACCAGAGTGTGAGTCTATCCTGTGCTACTAGATTGAGAAAACAGAAGTGTCCCGTCTCTACTAAGTCTGATTATGCTGTTGCACCTATCTGTTGCTGCTCGGGAGTGTTCGTGTCTAAATTCCTGTTGACTGTGGGGGATGTGTAGTTTTGACCCTATGTGGCTTGTTGGCCAATCATACAACACTCTCTCCAAGTGAGAGAGGTGGTTGAAGTTGGAAGAACAAGTTTCTTGACCTATGAGCGACTCTCTCCAGGTGAGAGAGTGTATTGAGGAAGGAGAGAGCTCCTAGAAGGAACCCTGTAGCTGCCGCAGAGCTCGGAGAATTCTGGTCCGACCTGTTGCTGAAACCCAAGGCAAGGGAGGTTAGCAGCCAAAGGATTGTCTAGGTGATAGAGAAGGTGTATGCTCCTGGGGTGGAACAGGCATGTGGGGAAGGAGAGTCTATGGGCAGTGAGTATGAGTGGTTCCTGGCAGAGAATTCTTTCCTTGTGCCCGTATGTTTTCTCTGTAACCTCAGCCTAGCCTAGGATTCCTTGCCTTGGGTGGAGCTTAGTCCCATCTCAGAGGTGACCTACTGTTGTGCTTGATGAGCAGCATGGGCTAAGGTTGGGAGGTTCATGGAAGGCCTGCACCTAGTTGGTGGAATAACCATTGTTTTCAAAGATAAGTACCAGATGATGTTTCAATTATGTTACTGCATGCCTGTGTATTTATAATTATCATGTACTCTGCTATGCATATGAATTAATGTTAAAGCCATTGATTATTTATAATAATAGTAATTCTTATGCTCACTCTGAGTTTAAATTTGTTTAACTTGTTTTAAATGCATGTCATATATATATATATATATATATATATAAGCATGAGATTGTTATTCTACGAAGTAGTGCCTGCCCGGCTGATGGAAAGGGGGCGTTACAGTATGGTATCAAAGCGTTACAGCTCCAAATGAAAGAGTGTTACAATATGGTATTAGAGCCAAGGTTTCAACGTTGAGCCTAAATGGGCCAATTGAGTGGTCTTTGGACCAAGGGTTTGAGGAGAAATTGTGTCTGGAGGACCAATTTTGGACCTTTGAATGCTCTTGAGTGTCAAGGACTTACTTGACCATGTTACCAAGCTCAGGAGGTGTAGCATTGTTATGAAACCACAGTCGATGTGGTATCTGGCCACAGGGAGAGAGGAATCCACACTAGAAGTGTTGGAGTCGTAGGATTTGTTCGGGGGAAAGGAGAACCCTCATGACCGTCAGATTTGGAAAACGTGCACAGGGTTTAAAAACCCTTTGGAGTTGCATAGAAATGTGGAAATCGTGATATGCGAAACCCCGAATTTGTCAGGATCGTCCATTGGGGGGAACACGTGGTTGTCGGACGACGTTTTGGCACACGGGAAACCAAAAGGGAAGAACCTTGTTTTCGCAATTCGCGAAATAGTGAAACACGAAATTCCAAAACGATCTACACCATAGATCGTAAGATAGGAACTTGACCGTTGGATCAAGTGGAGGGGTAGACAGTAATTTCAGGATTTCGGCAAACGAAAGTTCGAGAGATGTGGATGCATGAACTCTCGATGCCCAAAACCCCGAAACGCCAAAAGGATTTGCACTGTAGATTTGAGAAAGGTCTAATCGTTGGATTTCACTTGGAATGGACGTGGACACATGGGTGTGTAACACGTGTGGGACAAAAGAAAAGTGAGCATGGTGGGACCCGATGACTTCACCATAGATAACGTGGACCCTCCTGAGGGTGCTACTCGCCACTGTAGATGTGGAGATAGTTGTGCTATGTGGGCCCGGAGGGTAAAGTAAATCAAGATTTCGGGATTCGCAAAGAAGGAACATGAGGGTTCAACACTCCAACTCGCAAAGTCGTGAGTTGCGAGAAGTGCTAGCACTTAGCCCTAGCCTATGGTTATATGTAGCAGGCACTAGCAAGGAGGAAGCCATACCCAAATCACATCTTGGGTATCGACGTTTGGAGGAAGAAGAGTCGAGGGTCTTCTACTCGTGAACTCGCGAGATCGCGAAGTTGTGAAAGGTGCCTTTGGTTACAAGGGTAGGGAGAAAGAGGGAGCTATCACCTGAAAGCGAGTATGAGAGTCTCATGGACCGAGACCCCGAAACCAGAAGTCCCAAAATTTGCAGAGCCAAACAGAGCTCAGAAAACTTAATGGAATCGAAACGTTTTTTTTTGTTCATGTTGGTTTATGAGTGTTGTAAGTTTCTTGAAGGTTTAAGGGCCTGAAAAACTTCAGTTGATTGCACATTGTGTGTGCAAAGTTCAACGAGTGTCAGGTCAATCGTGAATCTACGCTGAGTATAGAAATGGAAAAGGTATAGATTGCCTCCGAAACAGAGGACGAAAGGGTAGGAAGGGATGTCAACTTGGGAGTCGAAGGATCAAACTCTAATGGGCACAGAAAAGAGATGGATAAGGAAGAACATATGATGACACTCATTGAAAGATTGTAGAAAGATGCCCAGGCTCACCGAGCTGATAGCTGAAAGTTCATGAGGGTCAGGGATCAGCAGGGAGAATTCAACTTAAAAATGTTGAAGAACCTGGAAAGAATAGAAAGGAAGTTGGAGAAGAAGACTGGCTCAAGCAAGACAAAGAGTTGCAGGACTCCTAAGAGAAGAAGCAGATCAAGGAGTGGTAGCAGACATCATTGTCACTCCCCAAAGAATTCCAGTAGGGAATCGCACAATAGTTCAAGCCCGTCCCCTACTAGAAAACACCGAACATCTGGAAGGGATGAATAGAAAGGAGAGATGAACAAGATCAATCCTCAACATTCGATGGAGAACATAAGAAGGAGGAAGATGCCGAAACATGGTTGCTAGGCATGAGGAAATATTTCCAACTGCAGAATTATTCCCCTCATGCAGAAGGAAGAATTGTGATGTATCAACTAAAGGGAAAAGAATCCATGTGGTGGGATCAGTTTGTGTAGGTGCAACACATAAGAGAAAAAGATATCACTTGGAAGGAGTTCAAGAGGTATTTAGAGAAGAAATACCTGACCAAAAGGTACTATGATAGAAAGATGAAGGAGTTCTTCAAACTCAAGTTGGGCAGCATGACCATCGATGAATACGGACGAAGGTTTTTGGAACTACTAAAGTATGTTTCGTTCATGAATTAACGAAGGATTGTCTTTCCCTCTACGTGACCCTTGATGACCCAATTCAAGTTCTATGGACTCAATTCTCTAATAGAAATAGGTTTTTGAATGGAGGACAAGGAAGGAATTTGAGTACATCTGCATTTTCCTTTTAGTATTGCCCCTTGCACAGAAGATGAGGGGGGGTTTTTCCAACAAGCAGGTGGGAGAAATATAGTGATTGGATGGCCAATCCATGTCATGGAGGAATCAATGATTTCCAAGTGTTGTGGTATGATATTCTTGTATGCAAAATGAAAATCATCAAACAACAAATGAGTAGGTAGCGTGTGGTGAAGCAAATATTTCAAGCATATTATGATTTATGGATGAAGCTTACATGCATTGGTTAAAAAACACATAGGTCCATTTTTTAAGGCACGTATAATCGAATCCATTTGAAGTGTTCCTGAAGAAACAAGGCCATTAAATTTTTTCATCAATATTATGTGTTGCACATGTGCGCCATCAAAGACATAAGTGCAGTAGGGTAAGGTTTCACTTTGAATAGAGCATACAATATCGACATCAACAATCCGTAGGAATGGTTGCATGTCGAATGATAGTGCAAGCATTGGGTCGATGGCATATTCAGTTAGATGGGTAGACATATCGAAGTAGTGACATAGTTTAAAAGTGAAACCCTATAGATGAAACGGGAGAGTGAAAACCAAAAATACATGTATGTAAAGAACATGAAAACAAAGAGTGCATGAACAATAGTGACATAAATGAGCATTAGTGAAAAAAAGGTCATGTCTGCAAATGTGGATTGCATGTTGTATAGTTGTTTTTTATAACAAGTTGAAAAGAGCCCCGCTTTAGGCAAAGATTTGAAAATATGTAAACTTTTAAGTACAAAATATTTTCATATTAACAGATTTAATCAACAAAAGTAGGAGGGTGAGATATTGTAAGTTTCAACATCTGTTTGGAAAAATGAAGGATCTAGTTTCATTCTTCACAAAAATCAAGTAAATCATTATAAGGAGGAGTATGAGTGGGTTATAGACAAGATGGATAATACCACCTAGGTGTGATTACACAAAAATATTTAAATGTTATACTAAAGATTCATATTCAGCTACTAGGAGGACTGCATAATACTAATGATGAATTATGACATTTTCAAAAGAAGGGATAGTCAAAATATCATTGATGAACATGTCAGTTTATTGTGTTATAATCACCTTTAAATATTAGACAAGATATAGATTGGGATTCTAAGAGTGTAGAATAGTAATGATTAATTGTTGCATTTTTAAAGCAATGGATAATGAAAATAACATTGAGGATCATGTCAATTTTTTTTTATTATAATGGAATGTACCAAAAAATTCCAATAACTTTGCACAATAATCAAAAGGCATAGAAACATCTACCCAACTTATATCACAGATTGTGAAAATCCAAGTCATCTTAACAAGCCATAAGAGTATACACTCCCTAAATTATTAAATTTTACAAAATGAAACCCAAATAAGAAATTAAAACTGAAATTTAATTTTTTATTTAAGAAACTATGAACATTCAAAGTACCAAAGTTTACAAACTTGTACTCCCTAAGAAAAACTTCAGTTGATAATTTTTATTATTATTTTGCTATTTTTTTTATAAAAATAATACTAATATGATGTAGGAAGTGTTTTAATTATGTTATGAATAAATGTTTTCTTATAATAATAATATGATGTAGGAAGTGTTTTAATAATGTTATGAATGAATATTGTTAAATGTACTTTGTGCAATTAGTGATTTTCATTGTTGAAGTGGCTCTTCACCTAAGTGCATTACAACAATTTGGGATTATTGCCAACTCTTTCACTTTTGACTTCGATTCATTTAGGGGTTTCCTTGACATCCTTTAAAATATTGCACAAAACATTTTCACTAACTTAAAACAAAAATCCCAATATCAACAACATTTAAAGAGATCAGTGTCAATGGGTTACATGGTTCAAGACCAACACTCTTATTGGAAAACAAGTTCACTAAGAACAATGAATAAATAACAATCTCAACTAGCTAACAAATTGAAAACCACAAAACATTTTCACTAACTTAAAACAAAAATCCCAACATCAACAACATTTAAAGAGATCAGTGTCAATGGGTTACATGGTTCAAGACCAACACTCTCATTGGAAAACAAGTTCACTAAGAACAATGAGCAAATAACAATCTCAACTAGCTAACCAATTCAAAACCACAAAACATTTTCACTAAATTAGTACAAAAATCCCAACATCAACAACATTTAAAAACATCAATGTCAATGAGTTACATGGTTCACACTCTGATTGGAAAACAAGTTCACTAAAAACATTGAACAAATAACAATCTCAACTAGCCAACCAATTCAAAACCACAATTAGTTTTGGCACAAAAAATCACCTATAAGCTAATGAATAAATGGAACTAAACAAGCTCCATTCATAAATGAATTAGTACTAATCCATTGATTGAAACTTCTTAAACATTCAATCTATGATAGGAAAAGCCTATGCAAATGTTATCAAATTTAACCAAAAACTTCACAAAATCATAAAGAAATTGAACTCAGTACTGAAAAAGACTTTAGAAATCTTTAATTTGATTATATAACTGCACAATACACCAAAAACAATTTTAAAAATTAAAATTGATTATTTTCAACAATATAATAAATTTCAATTAATAATGTAAAAAAACAATACATATAGTTATCTAATCAAACATTTAGTAATAAAAATCAATCTAAAAGATTAGATTGAGAACTCTCTTATAATCAAATTTCATGGCTATGATCAGAGAATCTAAAAACAAGAAACATGATTACATGGTTCTTACATTGAGAACTCTCTCATGATCAAATTTCATGGCTATGATCAAAGAATCGAAAAAACAAGAAACATGGTTACATGGTTAACAGAACATACCTGAATGAACCTATCGCAGTAAAATGGAGTCTTGGAAAGAAATTGAAGTCTAAGTCTGTCGAGAAGTGTGCAGGTGCGAACTAGAAATTGAATAATAGAAATTTGTTTAGCCAATAGAAAGCGAAGCACTACCCCTAAGCTAGTAAGATAGGTAAAGTTTGCAGACAGCATCGAAGGAAGGTAGGTAAAGAGGGTTGCTCGTGAGACAAGTAAGACATAACGATTTCAATGATCAACGATGAAAATGGCCTGACGGATCATCGAAAAGGTCACATGCATATTTGTCATCTACCCAAATAATTTAACTATTTGGAATCTTCAACATTAAAAAAAAAGTTATATTAATATTTTTTAACAATCGAAAAAAATATTAAAATAAAATATTTACGCCTAAAGGTGTATACCTATTGACAATGGGCACAATTAATGATCTTTTAATTTTATTTAACCTTAAACTCTAATCTGATGGCTATGCATTGAAGATGCTGGCATATTCTTAGTCGTCCTCCAAAATCAATGGATCAGATTTATTGTTTATAACTTGCTTGTATTTATCAAGGCATCCGTTAACATGTTTACTTTTTCACATTTACCTAATCATATTAAGAAATTACTATCCAGCCATATAATTGCCACGTTTAATTGATAACCAATAATTAAAATCTATAAAACTTTTTTCTTGCCACATTTAGATTATTGCCACATTTAAATTATTACCAAGGACTGCTTCATCTTCATTGCCAGATCCCATTTCCACGGATCCCATTTATGTGAATTGTGATGCCACGTTCTGCATGCGTGTCTGGAGAGCCGTTCATCAGAAAATTTTGCATATGGTTTAATAGCATATTTATGTGAATTGTGA
>JASDQU010736624.1:372442-387943 GCA_032191745.1 Picea mariana
CCTTCCTAAAGCCGAGTTGCTTCATAGTTGTTTGAGTACTAATGGTTGCCAATTCATGTTGCTTTCCATTTGATTGTGATTTTCTATTGAAATTACTGTGGACATCAAGTGAACAAGAACCACAATATAAATGAATAACAATGGTTGGCTACTTGAGGATGAATTCACCTTGAGAGTCCATCTTCCTAGCCTTAGCCCAATTTGAGCGATGAGAAATCCTAATTTTGTGGATGATTTAGCTGATGGAAGAGAAATCTTAATCTTTCCTTGCCCCTATGATTTGTAATTCTTGTGAGGTCAATGGTTTGTGAAAGTATTGCCATTGGATGGGAAACCAATGCCTTGAGCAATGTTTTGAGCTTCCTTTGGAACAAGGTTCTTGAAAATATGTAAACGAACATTTTTTTTCCTTAGGTTGTCACCCAGATGAAAATATGGAAAATAAAATACAAGAATCCTAACGAGGTGATATAGATTGTACCATCACATATACAGAAATAAGCTAGACCAACGAACCAAAGAGAGAACAAGGTATAGAATAAAAAAGGAGAAAATGATTGATTGGATTACGTAGAGGAGACGATCACAGGTTAGTAATTGCATGTTCTATCCAAAATATAAGAGATTGGTGCAACCCCAATGCTTGGTAAGTGCTTTTGTATATATTCCTCATCTAGGTCTATGTGTTTCATTGATTTCCAAGTGCCTCTGTATATATTTCTCATAAGGGTCTATATGTATCAATGATTAAGCACCTCTTTTTTATGTATTTTTCATTCATGTCCATGTGTTTCAATGATTGGTAAGGACCCATTTATGTATTTTTCATCTTGGTTTTGTTATCTGGGTTCACGTGTTTCAATGTTTTTTTTTGGTTTGAAATGAATGATTGACTCCATGCCCTGAATCAATTTATATTCAATAATTTGTACTTTACATCTCTTAGAGTTTTTTTCCCCGTAATTCCTGTCAACGGGCATGAGGTGACCAAGTGAAGGGCCATCAAATTGATTTATAGAGAATCATTGTAAAGTTATTATATAGGTTTTGACATCCTAACAAAATTACAAAAGTAGATACATAAAGGTATTTCACACCGCTTCTTAAAGGTCAAAGTAACTATACATTCTTTCTTAAAAAATATCTTTTGTGAGGAAGTATTTTGAGTAGAAAAAAATTATATTTCTTAAAAAACAAACACTATTAGTTGTTATGCTATACTTTTATACACATATCATCTGTGCTCTATCCAAAATAAACTAAAAAAATACAAATAAACTTATAATGTGTGATCTTAATTTATTGTTGTCAGTTAAAATATAATTTTTTTTAAACTTTTTATGATAAAAGGATTGCATGAATATATACCATTCTCTCACTTATGATCCACCCTTTAAATTTAAATTTAAATTTGATCGCTACTCGGGATATCAATCAATAACAAATATTATATTTATGACGAATCTCACCTAACTTTAATAATAATCAATAACAAAATAAATATTATATTTATGACAAATCTCACCTAACTTTAATAATGTCTCTTGTTGCACGCGTTTTTCCTTTGGTCAAGAGAAGGGTTTCGGATATCAATTATAAAGTGAAGAGTCAGAATCAATATATTGTCTTTTAATTAAATAACATTGAACGTTTTATAAATTTGTTTTTTTTATGATTTTTTTTTTTAATAGATAAAATTATGTGCCGGCTTTAGCTGTTGAATTTTTCCAAAACGAACTTTGTAAGACATTATTATTTGTATTCGATGGGGGCACTCATTGATTATTATTTGTCCAACAACATTTGGATATTATTTATCAACAACATTTGGAGTGCACAGGTCCCCAATAAGTGGGAAAATAATAAAATATATGAAATATATTTATCTAATGAAAAAATTAAATATATGAAATATATGTGTTTTATATATTTGTAAAATATGATTACATTATTCATTTATTCATAGGGAAAATTAATAAAATATATGATTGAATGAATAAAGAAGAAGAACAAAATTATTAAAATATTAAATATATGAAATATATTTGTTTTATATATTTGTAAAATATGATTGCATTATTCATTTATTCATGAGGAAAATTAATAAAATATATAATTGAATGAATAAAGAAGAAGAACAAAATTATTAAAATAGACAAATAATCAAAAATATAAATAAAAAGGAGGGATAAATAAGAGAAAAAATAAAATAAAATTTATAGGATGACGTAAATGAGGAGGAAATTTAAAATGATTAAAGAGATAGTTGAGAGTAAATTAAGGAGAGAAGGTAAAAATGAAGGAAAAAAAATTACTAGTATAGAGGAAAAGAGTAAACTAAAAGAAAAAGAGAAAATCAAGGATAAGGCGTGGAAGCCAATAAATATGAAATTATTTTATTTGTTATGAAAATTTAACTATAATTTTTTTTAGTGATTTAGATAATGAATGAGGGGTTTATAAGATTGGTTAAGTTTGTAGTCATTTTCATGATTGGAATTATTAGAGTGCTTTTCAATTTCTAGTGCTTCATTTAATTTCATTTCTTGTTTCTTTATTTATGTCTTTTTTTATTGTTAATCTTCCCTAGTTGTCTATTTTAATTATTTTATTTTATTTTTCTCTCTCTTTATTCATCCCATCATATTGAGAAGAGACGTTTTATAGCTTAGTATGGAAGAGATGTTGTCATACATATAAAAAAAAATGCTTACATTAAAAAAAAAAATACAAGTTAAATAAATTTAAATTTATATTAATTGACTTAGTTTACAAAAATAAATTAATGCAATTTGAAAAAAATATAAATTGATTTTAAAGTCAATAAATTTAGATTTATATTAATTTAACTAATTTATAAAAATAAATCAACTCACTTTGATTTTACATTAATATATGTCAATATAGCAATATAAACAAATATTACACAACTCAAGATTGTATAGCACAATTTTTTTTAACAAACCAGTTGTAAGGTTAAAATGACTTTACTTTTCAATGACAAAAAAATGTGATTTTAAGTTCTCTTCTCTATAAATTATTAGAATCAAACATGAGACTAGAGAATCCCTTCAACTTAGCAGACTACAAACCTTGAACAACTTACAACTACATATAGACATCGAGACTTGATTCTTGGGAAGCTTTTCTTGGTTTGAATGTTGTTTTCTCAAAGAAGCACAAACCTTTTTAATTGACTAATTTAACCATATTTCACAACATATTTCAGAATGGTCATTGGAAAAAATCCCCCATTTTTACTTTGGTTGATTATTTTATTCACTTTTTAAATTCTCAACCCATAATCCTTTTTATCACGGCTCTTTTATGTATGGTGACTATGGCTGAAATGTCATTCAAATTATTTGACAAATAATAATTTTTTATACAATTTAATTAATGGAAATTTAACAATTTAATAAAAATATTATTTTTAATGGAAAAATAAATTAAATGTATGCAAATAATTTATTCCATTAACATTTAATATTTACAATTTCATTAATTTAAAGATTTTTTTTCAAATTTCCTATTAAAATACATTTTTTCTTGTTAACAAATTCATCATTTTAATAGAGTTTAAAAATATATTAATTTTGTCTTTCATCATCATTATCACTATCAATAGACAAGGAAGCAACCTTCTAGGTAGCATTCAATGCTATGACTGATAATATATACAGTCTGAGATCACCTTCCTTCACTCTATTCTTTAGTTTTCTTGTATTGAATAATATATGTATGTTAGCAACATTCAATGCTATGGCTACCACATCACCTTCACTCTATTCTTTAGTTATCTTGTATTGAATAATACATGTATGTTACTGAGGTAATTATCTTGTACTAAATAATACATGTGTTATTGAGGTAAGTATTTGGGGTTAACCATCATTATCACCATCAATAGACAAGGAAACAACTTGCTACCCAACATTCAATACTATATTTGGTAATATATACATTGTCAGATTACTTTCACCCTATTCTTTAGTTATCTTGTACTGAATAATACATGTGTGTTAATGAGGTAATTATCTTGTAATGAACAATTTTTTTTGTAAATTTTCATTGATTTAATTTGCATTAGATTGTTTCCATCCCTTAACCAAGGAACTAGTTGAAGCTCTTGCACGCACATGGCAGTTGTTGAAATATTAATTGTTGAAAGTTTAGTTGTTGGAAGATTGGTTGTCATTGATGTCAACCATTGAACAAAAGATTAACAAGTTGCATGTCGAAGTAAAGTAGATGTAAACATAAGATAACCAGTTGCATGTCAGTTACAAGTCAAAGTAATTGTAAACAAAAGTTAACAAGTTGCATGTCATCATGAGTTGCATGTTAATTGCATGTCATCATGAGATTCTCATTAAAACACAGAGAAGAGTCAATTAGAGAATTACTTCCATGTATCACTTCTGAGAATATAGGTTGGAGATCTGAGGCAGTGAGTCGAAGGAAGAGAAGTCTAGTGAAGTAAGAAGTTTGCAGGAGCCAAGAGTAGGGAGAAGAGGTTTTAGACATGGATTCCTTGAGTATATATGTGGGTTTCAGGAGGAAAAGTGTGGACATCCACTGGCTGTAGTGAATAAAAGTGCAGATACCCGCGAGTAGAAAGATCATAAAGTCGCAAACTTGTGAGGAACATGTGTGGAAGATAAGGGATCTAAAACTCATCTCAGCTACAGGTTGAAGGTATGTCTTCCTCTGTGTGTTAGGGTGAGTATTTTGAAGAAATCAGGAACATGTAATTTTTAGTGATTCATAAGCATTTGATTTTGAGAACTCTCTTGTGAATCTTGGTATGAGGTATGTGTGGTTGTAATCTTGATGAGATATTGATATCAGTAGAAGCAACAAAAATATCAAAGACATCAGCAACGATAGGTTATCAATGATAGAGGTTGTGTCAGATTGGTCTACATTTATATTTCAGGGTAGCTGGATGAGGCAAGGAAAGGGGGTGGTAGCCTCCTTTCAATTGGAGCTGGTTAAATTAGGGAGTTGGAACTTCCTTCATGTTGCATCCAGTAAATAGGAGGTTGGAGCCTCCTTCCAATTATATATGGAGAAATAGGAAGTTAGTGCTTCCAAGGAATGTACTCTTTGATGAATAAGAAAAGCATTCTGTGGTTTTTTCCCGCATTGGATTTCCACGTAAAATTATGGTGTAGTGTGTTTATGTGATGTCTATGCATTGAATTATGATGTTTTGAGTGGTCATGATATTTATTGGAGGTTTTATATTGTGATTAAAATTAATAATTGTGTTCATACTGATTCAACCCCCCTCTCATTATTCTAGCAATTGGTATCAAGGAAGGTCCTTCAGGAAGAAATCTAACCACTGGAAGGAGATCATGGAATATGCTAAGATTGGAGCACTAGTGTTTGACAATCAGAGCTATATGTTCTAGAATAAAATGATGAAAACATTTTTTACATGCAAAAGGATTTGATGTTTGGAAATCAATAGTACATGGGTATACAACACCAACCACTCCCTTAACCAACATAGATTGAAATAAACTCAACAAAAACAAATCAAAGGATAAAGGTATTATTATGAGCAATCTAGTTGATTCAGTATTTGTGAAGGTTATGCATTGTGACAATTCAAAGAATATTTGGGATAAACTCCAAAATATTTATGGAGATGCCAAAGTTAAGGGAGATAACATTCAAATTTGCAAAGCTAAGTTTGAAAAGTTGAAGATGAAGGAAGATGAAGACATTGTAACCTACCTTTTGCAAGTCGAAGAAACAATTAACACTATTAAGGGATTGGGAGTATAATTTGATGACTCAGTGGTTGTTTAAAGGGTATTGAGGTCTCTTCCTATGACCTTTGATCCTAAAGTATCGGCCCTAAAAGAAAGAGAATATCTCGGTACATTGAGCATGGACGGGCTATATGGAATATTTACATCATATGAAATGAGAACAAAACAGGAGAATCCAGTCGCAAAGGAAGAAGCTTTCAAGGCATCCAATAAGAAAAATAAGAAGACATACAAAAATTCAAAACCATGTTGCAATCATAGTGATGATTCAGACGAAGATGAATAGATGGCTAACTTCATAAAGAAATTAAAGAAAGGAACCGACATGTATAAAAGTATGCTTCCATTGAAATGTTTTAATTGTGGTGGTATTGGTCATTTTTATTCTAAATGTCCTTATAAGAATAAAGATAGTGATGAAGAAGAATATTATAAAAGGGAAAATAAATATCAAAAGGGAAACAAGAGAAGGAACAAAAATAAATTCTTCAAGAAAATTTTATACTCAAAGGAGGAGAGTTCCTCATCATATTTGGAGGGTAATGACAATGACGGTGATTTAGAAAGAGTACTCTTCATGGCAGTAGAAGATCATTCCGAAAAAGAAGGTGAATTTGATCTCAGAGCAGAGCTAATAAGTGAATTAGAAGAACTTAGGGAGGAAAGAAACAAAAGCAAGTCACTCAAGGCAGAGTTAAAAATGAAAGAGGGATATCAAAATTCCAACTTTGAAGAACTAGAGAAGATGATCACGAGTCTAAAAATTCAAATATAATAAGACAAAAGAATTGAAGAAAAACTTAGAAGTCAGTTAGAAGAAAACGAGAAAAAGAATGGAAGCTTGGAAGCAGAAATAGTCTCTTTAAGGAAAGATATTCATAAGAAGGATATGCATCAGAAGAGAAATAGAATATTGGATCAAATAATCAGTAGTAAAAGACCATCCGATGACAGATCCATACTAGGATACAATCAAGTACAAAATGAGAAAGGATCGAGCTCCAAGACAACAGAACATGAAGCAACAAAAATAAACTATGCAAATATTGTCAAAGATTTTGTCAAGAAGGAAGAATGCACACCCCTAAATAAGAAAATTCCATAACTAAAGAAGACTCAAGAAGACGAATGCATAAGAAGTGCATCACAAAGAAGATCATCTACTCCTAGGTATTAAAGATTATTTTATGTTCATTGTTTTAATTATGCTAATTTTGGACATAAAGTTGTAAATTGTAGGGCCTATGCCAAGAAACGAAGCAACTATGCAGGGTACTTGAATAATAGTTATCCCAAAAAATATTATAAAGAATACATCATAAACCAAAACATTTTTGGTTCATTGAGCAATGAAGTAGAATTCTACACATGAACCAATTTTGGTTACATAGCGAAGAATTGTATATTCACTAGTCCACTAAGGGAATCAAAGAAGAACATTAATAATAAGATATTGAAACCACAAGAGATATGGAAAAGAAATAAGAATTAATGCTTGATTTCTCTACAATCCCAACACAGGAAAAGTGATTGGTATGTTGGTAGTGGTTGTTCAAAGCATATGACAGGTGACAAGAACATGTTTCTAACTCTGAAGAAAGAAATATATGGATCAATTTCATTTGGAAATAATCATTCAACTAAAATTATAGGTAGAGGCATAATTAAGCTTGTAAGAAAATATGTTATGGATGAAAATGTTCTAATGGTCGAAGATATGAAACACAATATGCTAAGTGTAAGTCAAATGTATGATCAAGGATGCACACTTCAGTTCGAATCAAATAAATGTGAAATTAGGAAAGAAGGATAAGAAAGGTTAGTGGCAACATTGATAAGGACTCTGAACAATGATGCATCCCTACTTCCCTCCTAGGGGTTTCACGACCTCCGAGTCAAGGATAGTTCAAAACAATCAGACGGATCGACTCTTCGCCCCCCCCTAATGGAACCCAAATCATGTTACATAGGCCCCTTTTTTCTCCTATGGCACATGTTCTATGAAAACCTGCGGGATCCCACTAAGCCCCTATTCCCTTTAAAAAAATTGAGTAACGGGCGCTAGCTCCCTATGCTAGGCCTCTTCTTTCATGTGACCTCGAGCAGTGACCAGACACCTACTCAAAGGGATATTCAGAGCTCCCGGCTCCAGGTTTTTTCACTTCTCCTGTCGCCCATTATTTTGGAGTGACTTTCCAACAGAGTAAACCTTCGTCCTCCACATGTCCCCTCACAAATAAATGGTCCAAAACAACTCCAGGCTTAGACACTTCAGTGAATCTCAGAAAGCTACTCCAAAACAACCTCTGGAGTGCCCAATATCTGAAGTTCACAATCTGCTCACACTCATACAATTATGATAGACAACCTGGATGGACTTCGACACTTTGGCCTTTGGGATTTCTGGCTCCGCCTAGTTCCACTTTACTCCAGAGTGCAGGTTTTGGTGACACCTTTCCCCACAGGATCAACGACCTAGATATGCTCTGACTCCCGATGACTTCGAGAGTCCTTGACTCAACTCTCCAGTCGCTCCTTCGGAATGCAGGATCTACCGCCATGTGTCTCTGACTGATGGATGGCTAAGATATTCTCCGCTTCTTTGGTCTTAGGGGATTTTCAAAGATCGACACTTCAAATCCTCCAAAGTGACTCTCCTCCGGAGTTAACCTCATGCTTCCATGTATCTCCTGACGATTGATGATGAGTATCTACTCCACTCTTCTGAGCTTCAGGAGTTTTGTGCACTCCTCAACTAAAAACTCTTGGGGTGAATTTTCTCTGAACTTCCAGATATTTTACCACCTGTCCCTCTCGACAATTGATGGTCCCAATATACTTTGGGACTTCGGGATTTCTGCAATTCCTTACACCTTTTCACTTACAAAGGGTTTAAGTTCCATGCACCTTAGTTGTATTTGACAGTGTCGATCCTTCGCACTCAGATCCAGTGGTTGGTATCTATCTTTCTCCTGCACGCTCTCCTTTGGGTGTCTAGATGTAGAATCTCATAGTCCATCTCTCTTTCTCTGCAGCTGATCTGATGACTGTTGTTGCTCCTCCTCCTGATCTTTTTCTTCCTTCCGAATTGGAATAATTTGTAAGTATCCAAAGTATGTGGCCTTTGAACCTTCTACTGTGAGCCCGACTACCTTGGGTCTTGTCAATGCTTTTCCTCTTGAGATTCTATCAATGAAATTTGACTTCGGTTCTGGCACACACTTGTGATCTACCTGCAAACTTGCACTAGGTTTCTCGAGCCTTGCAATTGCTAGAATTTCCAAGGGATTCGGCCCTTCTTCTTCCTTTCAAAGGATTTATTGCGCCCTCCTGACTCTTAATGCTCGCCCTCCTGATATTTTCAAACTTGAAGCAATTTCATCTCCAATGCACAACTTGCACTAACTCTCCCGAGCTTGTCTATGGCTCAGACCTCGAAGGGTCTCGACCTTCTGCTCCTCTCTACTCAGAATTTGTGTGCAAAGTCACTATCCCTCTTGATATTTGAATTGAATCAAATATTTAAGGGTCTCAACCCTTGTTTTCTCCTTCAAAGGAAGTCTCGTGCCATCCTGGCACCGTCTGTGCTCTTTTCCTATAGAGCCTCTACCAACACTTCAGCAGGGTGTTGGCCTTGTGCATTCCTTGCACAACTTCACTTCTTGAATTCTGAATTCTGAGAATTCACTCACGCACTCCTTGCGCCTGTTCAATGCACACCTTGTTGAGCCTCACCCTATGAGTGTTCAATAACTCTAGTTTTTCTCAACTTCTCAGACCTCATATGTCTCTGTCCCTTTGTTCCTTGAAGGGATATATGTTCCTTCTTGGAAACTTCTGCTCAAAGAACTCCTTGACGAGTCTTCCAGAGTATTCAACAACTCTATGAGTGTCCTCCTCTAACACTTATCTTCTCAGAACTTGAAACAGAGTTTTCTTGTGCACACTTGCACCTACACAATGCCCTCCTGGAAGAGATCTACATAGTATTCAACAACTTTGTCTCTATGTGCCTCTTCTGCACAATATCTCCTCCAAGGTGTTCAATAACCTTGAGGATCCTCTTGAGTCTGTAAATGTTATGGTGTGCTCTCCTGGCACATTCTCTCCTAAAATCAAAATAGAATTAAGTTATGCACTCCTTGCATTGGCTCACAGAGTTTTTAGGACTCTTTCATGCACTCCTTGTACAACCTAAAGAACCTAGAAAAATTTAACACACTTCCAAACAGATAGAGAAATTCTACCTTTACCCTGCATATGGAAAACCTATCATAAATCTACAACATACATGAACGTATAAACACAAACATAACATTCATAAAGAACACATCCACCACACATGAATTCATGAACAGTGAAATATGTTCTTTTATATTAATAATAGAATGTTAATTACAATGTGTAAAGGATGGAATGCAACTTGAGTCTCATCTCTCTCCTCTCGGATTACAATTATTTACCATCAACTTTCAACAGCCTCTAGTGGGCATATAATACAAAGCTTTGCACATGAGGAGACTCATTGAGTCTTTCCATCCAACTACTCTAGTGGTGTGTAATCACCATTTACAGTGCCTAACTACTGAGGCAGATTACATTGAATAAACATGTACATCTCAAATACAAGGCAAAGCTCAAGATCAGTTGTAGCTCAAGCCTAATAAAGGCGACTCTAACTCTTGCCTGTACAAAGGAATCAACTTATCTCTTCCATCCTTTCAACATTTAATTCCATTTAATATTGCATTTAAAATTTAAAATTCGAGGGAAAATTGAGAGGGTTGGCGCCTCTCCCCTCCTTGAATGTGCGTGGATGTGCTAGATAGTTGGCGCGTTGCTTAGGTGGAGTGATGCTCCTGCTTCAAAAAACACATATATTTTTAATGAAATTAGTAAAGAAAGTTGTTGTTTAGGAAAGGAAAATGAATGTTGGCTCTAGCACAGAAGATTGGGTCACATGCACTTTGACAATCTTGTGAAAATTAGTAGAAAGGAAGTAGTAAAAGAAATTCCTGAAATTTCAAAGCCAATGAATACTCTATGTAAGAATTGTCTACAAGGAAAACAAACCAGGACCAAGTTCAAATCAAAGGAGTACTCAACGAAAAAACCATTGGATATTGTACATATCGATCTATGTGGACCAACGAGAAAAAATGGATTAAATGGTGAACAATAATTCATGCTACTAATCGATGAATGCACAAGAATGACTATAGTTTTCCTTCTCAAGAAGAAGTCAGAGGAATTTGAGCACTCCAATATATACAAAGAAATGGTCGAAATAGAGACAAACTTGGAAATCAAATGTTTGAGATCAAACAATGGTGGAGAGTTTACATCGAATGAATTCATGGATTTTTGTGGCAAAGATGGGATAAAAACGAAATTCTCAGCAGCCAGGACACCTCATCAAAATGAAGTTGTTGAAAGAAAGAACATGATAGTATAAGAAATGGCCAGAACCATGTTGAAATATTCCATGTTGGGTGACATATTTTGGGCATAAGCAGTACATGCAATAGTTCATATCCTGAACAGAGGAATAGCAGAAGAAATAGTGATAAGACTCCCTACAAGCTAGGGAAAGGAATACCGACAAATGTGAAGCATTTTAGAGTATTTTGAGGAAAGCGCTATATCAAAAGAGAAGATAGAAGGATTGGAAAATTTGACTCTCCAGTTGACAAAGGAATATTTCTTGGGTACACACGCAAAAACAAGGAATACAAGTGTTTCAATATGAGACTCAATACAATAATTGAAAGAATCAATGTACATATTGATGAGACCAGTCTACCAAAGTCCAAAGAAGAAAGTAAAGACTCAACAGAGCATGAAGGTGAAGAGGATTTGAAAGAAGAAGTAGAACAAGCAGAATCAAAAGAAGAAGAAGAGAAGCCAGAAGCAGAGCAAGAGGAAGATGACCAACAAAATATTCAGATATCTCCCAAAATTCCTATTCAACGAGTGCAGAAAAATCATCGACCATAATAGATCATTGGGGATAGATATGTAGGATTTGAAACCCGAAGAAAATTGCGCTCACCAGAACAAAGACATATAACACTCTATTTCATAGTTGAACCCAACATATTTGAAGAATATAGCACTGATGAACACTGGATCAAAGACATGGAAGAAGAATAGGATCGGATAGAGAAGAATGACACATGGGAACTTGTTCCAAGGCCTAAGAATAAGAATGTCATTGGCA
Source organism: Picea mariana (assembly GCA_032191745.1). Lineage (NCBI taxonomy): Eukaryota > Viridiplantae > Streptophyta > Pinopsida > Pinales > Pinaceae > Picea > Picea mariana. The sequence goes on from JASDQU010736624.1 coordinate 384,449, forward strand.
CAAAATGGGTATTGAGAAACAAGCTGAACGAGGATGGACATGTAACCAGGAATAAAGGAAGGTTAGTATGCAAGGGATATGATCAAGTTGAAGTAATAGATTTTGTAGAAACATTTTCCCTATTTTCTAGAATGGAAGCAGTCAGATTGATCTTGGCTTATGCATGTTCGAAGAAAATCAAATTATATCATATGGATGCAAAATCAGCCTTCCTAAATGGAGAAATAGAAGAAGAAGTCTACATAAAACATCTAGAAGGACTTATATTGTCAGAAAAGGAAGAATATGTTTGCAGATTGAAGAAGGCATCATATAGACTCAAACAAATCCCCAGAGCATGGTATTCAAGATTAGACAGGTATCTACAACAACAAGGGTTCAAGAAAGGCAACAATGACAAAAATATCTACATAAAGGTAAATCAAAATAATTTATTGATAATTGAAGGTAAACTTATCCTTCCTAAACAAATAACTAGAAGAAGAAGTCTACATCAAACAACGAGAAGAACTTATACTATCATAAAAGGAAGATTATGTTTTTATATTGAAGAAGGAATTGGATGGACTCAAACAAACCCCAAGAGAATGGTATTTAATATTATACAGGTATCCACAACAATAGCAGATCAAGAAAGGCAATGCAAACAGCAATATCTACATAAAGGTAAATAAAAATAATTTATTGATAATTGAAGTTTATGTTGTTGACATTATTTTTGGAAGTAATGATGATATGATGAGTGAGAAATTTTCTAAAGACATGAAGAATGAATTCAAAATCTCATTACTTGGTGAGTTTTATTTATTTTTGGGACTCCGCATATGTCAGCAAGATGCAGGTACTTTCATCTCCCAGACCAAGTATATAAAAGAAATGTTAAAGAAGTTTGGAATGGTAGATTGCACACTCGTAAATACTCCAATGCAGTCTAGTTGCAAATTGAGAAAAGATGATATATCCAAGGATGCACATTAGAGACTCTACAGATTGATGATTGGAAGTTTACTCTATGTGACAACATCAAGACTAGATGTGATGTAAGAAGTTGGACACGTGGAAACATTTCAAGCATCACTAGAGGAAACACATATTATGGAAGTAAAGAGAATATTTAGATATATCAAAGGAGCATAAGACTATGGGTTATGGTATCCAAAAGGGAATGATGTATCTCTAGTTTCATGCATAGACGTGGATTGGGAAGGAAATGTTGATGAAATAATAAGTACAAGTGGAGAAGCCTTCTACTTGGATGATTGTATGGTATCCTGGTTGAGAAAGAAACGATATTTCATATTGTTCTCCACAACAGAASAAAAGTATATTGCAACAACAACATGTTGTACACAAGTTATTTATATGAAGAAAACTTTGCAATACATACAGGTAGAGTATGGAGAGCCTATTTTGATATTCTGTTATAACAACAGTGTTATAAGTATCTCTAAGAATCTAATGATGCATTCCAAGACGAAACACATTCTGATCAAGTTTCACTTTCTACATGTACATGTTACAGAGAATAACATCAAGGTAGAGTATGTTGGGACAAAATAATATATTACATATATCTTCACCAAACCTCTTATGAGGGAGATGTTTGAGTATCTTCGACAAAAAATTCAAGTAGTTTCAGCCCCACAGTGACCTACATGGAAATTGGCAAAGTAAGATAGGGGCAAAGAAGTAGTAATCATGAAAGAGTTGAATACTTTTTTGAAATATTTTTATCAGAGATTTACATGATGAAGCGCCATGAATAGAAACATCAGTAGAGATCATAGGCTTACAAAGAGGGGGAGCAACCCCAAGGAGAAGTCGTCCTTTTCCATTGATATCAAAGGGGGAGAGAAAAATAGAGGCATGGAAAGGAAGAGAAGAGGCATGAAGATAGGGGGAGCCAACATGAGCATGAGAAGTGGTTTGTCTAATTGTTTCCATCAATGGGAAAGGGGGATATTGTTGAAATATTAATTGTCGAAAAAGATTAATTGTCAAATATTTAGTTGTTGGAAGATTCGTTGTCACTGATTTCAACCCTTGAACATAAAGTTAACAAGTTGCATGTCGAAGTAAAGTAGTTGTAAACATAAGATAATAAGTTGCATGTTAGTTTTATGTCAAAGTAACTATACACAGAAGTTAACAAGTTGCATATGATTTTCATGTGTGTTGCATGTCATCATGAGTTGCATGTTAATTACATGTCATCATGAGATCCTCATTAAAACACAGAAAAGAGTAAATTGGATAATTACTTCTATGTATCACTTATGAGAATACATGTTGGATATATGAGGCAATGAGTCAAAAGAAGAGAAGTCCAGTGAAGTAAGAAGTTTGCAGGAGCTGAGAGTACGGAGAAGAGGTTTCAGATAGGGATTCCTTGAGTATATCTGTGAGTTTCAGAAGGAAAAGCATGAGAATACATGGGCTGAAATGAAGAAAAGCACAGATACCCATGAGTATACAATGCATAAAGTTGTGAAGTTATGAGGAAAAGCGCAGATACCCACGAGTATATAGTGCATAAAGTTGCAAACTTATGAAGAAAAATTGTGGAAGATCACGGATATAAAACTCAAGTATGCTATAGGTTGTAGGTATTCCCTCTTATGTGTGTTAGGGTGAGTATTATGAAGAAATCAAGAACATATATGTCTTAGTGATTCATAAGCATTTGATTTGGAGAACTCTCTTGTGAATCCTGGTTTGAGGTATGTGTGGTAAAAGTCTTGATGAGATATTGATATCAGTAGCAACAAAAGAAATATCAAAGACAACAACAATGACAGGTTATCGATGACAAAGGAAGTGATATATTGGTCTACATTTATATTTTAGGGCGGGTGGACAAGACAAGGAAAGGGGGTTGTATACTCTTTCGAGTTAGAGCCGGTTAAATTATGGATTTGGAGATTTTGCCAAGTTGCAGCCTGTAAATAAGGGGTTGTAGCCTTCTTCTAGTTGTAGCTCAAGAAATAGGAAGTTGATGCTTCCAATGAATTTACTCTTTGATAAATAAGAAAAACATTCCATGGGTTTTTATCGCATTGGGTTTTCACATAAAATTATGGTGTACTATGTTTATGTGATGTGTATGCATTGAATTATGATGTTTTGAGTGGTNCATCTATGCGGCCTGTAAAGAGCTTCAACCCCATTCGTTTGGGATGAGTATCATAGGTGATTTCAATTTTTCATTATGGAATTTTTTCAAGTACCATGCCACCTAGGATGAAGAAAAAAGGGAGCATAACCCTATGATTGGTTGATGGTTGGGTTTCCTTTCCATCACACCTATTGTGGTTAACATCAAGTTTAGTATGGAGGGTGAACTAGTACTTATTGTATTGTTTATTTGCATTTTTTTATTGACTTATAGGTTGCTTCCCATAAAAGGGCCCATTAAAAAAAAAGACTAAATAACCAAAAACCAAAAGATATGAAAAACACTTGAAAACAAAAGGTAGGGGTCCGACCCATGAAAAA